>JBAMJV010010596.1:0-15464 GCA_037951105.1 Echinarachnius parma | reverse complement strand
CCTCATCATATCCTTATCTCAAGCCCCCTCTCTTATCCATTATCTCAGCTCCCTCTCTTATCCTCATATCAGCCCCCTCTCTTATCCCTTATCTCCCTCCTCTCTTATCCTTATCGTCCCCTCCCTCCTTATCCTCATAATTATCAGCCCCCTCTCTTATCCTTATCTCTAGCCCCCTCTCTTTCGCTCATCCTTCTTTGTTCCGTTATTGTTCCCGCCCCCACAACCAGCGTAGCTGTGATGAGTGGAAATGAGCGGGAAACCGAGATGCAGCGGGGAATTAGTGTCTGTGCTCCAGTTACCCTCCTTTCACTGAACGCCTGATTGAATCACGAGTTGCATTCACCACGGACAAACAAAGGTTCCGCTGATTACCTGGCCTGCATTCATGGCATATACAGCGATTCATGCAGCACAGGCGATTCATGGCTAGCGGACAAATACTCTATTATTTCGCCCCACCTCGCAAATATACACGCCGAAGTATCATCAATCATCAGTATAGAGTTTACCCTCCTTTCTGTTACCTATTCCCACCCCGCAATGCACCCTGTGTTTGTTCATCTCTTGCCCTTCTCGTAATGCAGACCTCTATATTTCTTACCCCCCCCCCCCCAACCCCACCCCGACCCCTCCTATCCACCTGTTCACCCTCATCTACTGATGACAAGCTATTATTTTTCTTTTGTTTATTCGTTAATCTTATTTTCTCCACTTTTGCTCCTCCGTACGTACTTACAACCAAGAGTTAAACCACTCACTCGATCACCAGCGTGCTGCACCCCTCCCTGTCCCGTTCCTACCCTATCCAAGGATAAACCCACTCACCTGTAACCAGCGTGCCGACGTGGTGTTTGATTCAATCCCGGTACGAATTTGAATATTTAGGAAATTCATCTTTCATTTTGTCTTTATACATTTCTGGATATATTTCCTAATCTCGAACATTGTTTTGGGTTAGAATGAAGATTATTCGTAATTTCAACTTTCCCTTTCCAATGCGGCATTTCATGTGTATTTTTTTTTTATTATCTCGATCATTGTCCCTTGGCTATGAATTTGCACGATTTTGAACTGTAGCCTTCCTTCCTATTCTATTCTTATGACTTTCTTATCTCGATCAGTGTCCTTTAGTTCGATCGAGGAAGATTTGGAATTGAACCCGCGCTTTTTCTCTAATTGTCTTTGTTTAATGTATTTATCGCTCGATTCACGGGTCTTTGGCTAGAATATAGCACGATTTCGAACTCAGTTGTCCTCTTGTTCATGTCTTCTCGCACAGTGTCTCCATACATATATCTGGAATAAGGGGTTGATTGTTTTGAATTTCAGCCTTCGTCTTGTCTATGATTTCTTATGAAAGTCTCTTGACTTACAGAATTGTATACTATATTTGAGCTGGAATAGAAGATGATTACGTCGAATTCAGCCTCCGTCTTTCAATTTCTCTCCTGCATTACCTTCCTCGATCTTGGTTTCAAGCTGTAGAATTTTGTATGATTTGTAATTCCACCCAGTACTTTTCGCCTTTCCGCCCAACAGCTATTTCACTTTCTCATAACCAAGGTTCTTTAGCCAGAATCACATATCAATTGCCTTTTAACTCAAGTTCGGTTGGTTATCGTTAGAATGTTCAGCGATAATCACGTTCTCCGCTCGAATCTCAATTTGAATTTGAAGGAACTACAGCGTCTGTAGATGGCCTAATTTTCACATAACAACTCTATATGTAATTTTTCTCGAAGAAAAGGAATTTGGCAGTCACTTCTCATGAAATCAAGCAATTTTGGGGTAATTTAGTTAATATCTTAATTGTCCTGGGAACGCCCATTTTAAATCGCCAAATGTGGACGGTCATCTAAAGACGGACTAATGAACTAAATTCTGTAGATGACGCTCACATGACGTAAGCCAATGAATTGTCAATCACATGTCGCATCACGCTGCCGATTCAGGACCCTAAATGTGGGTGGGGGCGTAAACTGGCTGCTAAAGTGAGATTTGGATTTGAATCACTACTGTGTTTATTTTCATGGATTTTGTTTCAACCGTACCTATGTTTCAAGTCATCAACTAATGGAATAAGTGTCAAAGTACGTTGTATTCTTTAGGTCCCTTAAAGGTGACTAGTAATTTCTGCAGATAGTGGAATTAGATAATGCTGATTGGTAGGGACGTATAATGGGCTCTGGATGGGGGAAAGTCGTTCTAAATGTAGGATTCCTCTTATATTGTATGTTTTTTTGCTATTAACATTCTCGCATGTAAGGATTTGCAAGAGGAGAATTCATCCCCGTCCTTTCGTTAAATTTACATTCCTATTTTTATTAATCTGAATGAAACCAATTTAGAGGCAATTAATTGATTCATCGAAGGGCTCAATATCAAAATGTTTTAGTCGTGTGTTCTATTGTTCTGTTTTGTGAGGTAGATGCATGGTTTATCGTTGGTTTGAATTGTACGAGGAAATTTAATAATTTAAAAAAACCTGTTTTACTTGGTGAACAAGAATGGTTGCAATGTTGTAATGTCCTTGATGTCTCTTTCCTCCTCTTCGTACTGAACTTCGATTGAACTGCCTCCTAGGTTACTAGTTTCTTGCACGAAAAAGGAACCTAGTCTACCTATGTCTCGAACATTAGTTGGGTATCCTGGTGACTTGTCTACCGGGTAAACACTCCCGCTTCTTTACGAGAAGTAGAATAAGGTTCTTTGTTCGTTCATGAGATCTAGCTGTGTATACACGGGACCTCATTATGTCCCGTCCTTTCCGAGAGGACGCAGTGTTTTCCGTGAATTCTGTGACTGCAATAGGACGCGCGTTGGAGATGCGGTGCTGGTCGCCCCCCGGGGGGGGGGGGGGGGCACTCTCGAATTTATTTTTTGACGGTGGGTGATGCCCGCACGGACTCTGATATGGGGGTCTTAAGAGCTTGACTACAAGCAAAAAATATAGGGTCTTTGCTTGGAGCTAAAAACACACCCTGAAATTGGGTGTTATTGGGTCTAAGGGAGCCAGACTAAAAACTGACAAATACATAGACCTTGGAGCTACCTAAAGCCTACAGGAAACTCATCAAAAAGTCTCAAATGGTTGGTCCAAGGAGCTGAACTAGAAGAAAGAATAATGGACTTGGTGCCTACTCAACTCACATAGCCAAGTCATTCCGGGGTTTATGGAGCGGCAATTTTTTTTAATCGGATATATTAGAGCGGCAATTTCGGGTGTAAAAACTGTGGTTCTTATCAAGCGGCATCATTACACGTCTTACGAATTAATACATGGGTTGCCTCCCTCCCCCCCCCCGGGGTCGCCATAGTTTGATACTAGGCTAGTTTTTGTGCATAACACTGAGCCTGTGTACATTACGCACCGTGCGCATGAAAAAGTGGGCCCCTGTTTAGACAGGGTGGCCTTTTGTTTGGCAAATATAGGCAGGTTTGCTGCAAGCCTATAGACAAGGTGGCCACGTAGACAGGTTTGGTGGTCAATTATAGCAGGTTGGTCCTACTACAGACAGGTGATGTCAACTTACACAGGTTTGATTGCAGGGGAATCTACTCTTTGGTGGCCACTATAGCAGTTGGCTGCAATAGACAGGTGCCGCTTGTGTATAATGGTTGTATCGTTCTTGATTCAAGTAGTGACGTATGTTTGATGACATTGAACCAGGTTACGTTACTTGATTGAATTGATAACGGTTGGCTCGGCGCGTAGAAATGATGGCACCAAGGGCATCTGATTCGCATCCTTTCTAGAACCGTTATTAAGAACGATAACATTTATTCGTTCTGATTGAAAATTCAAGTTCATTTTTCTTTAGAACTCTTAGTCAAAGAGTCTTGATGAATAGTGTATTGCTTTCATTCTTCTAGTTTTAATGTATGTGACAAGTAATAAGTATATACAACCTGACACTTTCTACGAAAAATTAATATGTGATTGCTTCATCGCCATTATTTATGTCTGGTCAGGAAATCTGCTATTAACTATGTGTATTATTTCTGAATGGTAAAATTGAGATTGGGAGTGATTCCCCACAAATTGTAATCAAATGTCCACACTGCCATTTTCCTACGAAAAATTAATATTAGGCGCTTGAACGCTTTAGATCGTCCTTGAATGTTTGAGCGAGTTAAAGGAAAACGCCAAGTGCAGATTTCGACATCCTTAGGTTTGAAGTATGAATGACTTATTGCACGGACAATAGTCGAACGATGATTGCTCATTGATTGTATTGATAACATTGACGCGTGGCGAGAAGTTTCGGCAGGGCTTTCCCCCCCCCCCCGATCAAAATCTTATAACATTCCATATTTCATTATAAAAGAGGCATGTATCAATCTGAAATCCTGAGGCTGCATCTATAGTTAATTACAGATATTAAATCTATTTTCATTGACATGTCCAAATCAGAAAGTTCTCGAGTGTTTCTTCCATTGTTATGTTTGTTACGGGAAACACGTGTTTGTAGGGTTGTTGTTATTGTTGTTGTTGGTGTTGTCGCTAGTTAATGTGGTATTGTATGTAGTTCCTGTTGTTGTTGGTTTAGTGTTGTTGTTGTTGTTTAGTTGTTGTCAATATACACCTACCAGTGTTTCTAGGTTGTGGGATGCTTCATCATCAGGGAAATGTTGGAAACCAATTTAAAGGGAAATGCCGATGGCAAATTTCGTATATCCTTGGTTCAAGGCATAGTATGACGTATGCTCGGGGATACAGTCGAGCCGAGATGCATTATTGATTGTATTGATAACATTGGAATGTGTCAAGCAAGTCTGACATTGTCAGAGCGGGGTATTAGATCCAAAGTCTGACATTAAAACTTTGATTTAACGAATCATTGTTATAACAAATTTTGTTTTAAACAATACACACGTCATGTACTTTTGATAATAAACGAACCATCTGTAGGTATATTTTCTGTATGTTTAATTATTTCTTCGGCTGAAATTCATGAAGTAATGTTACAATAATTTGCATTATGAAATGAGATTATCGAGGATGCCTTGTATTATACCTGATAATAAACCTGATATTAGCTTGAAGGCCACACCCCGCCAACGTAGTTGTACCTTTATACTCTAGCTATATAGGTGTGGGAAGGGTTTTAGTGCCCTATTCTGTCCATTTTAATAATCAGTCATCTGGTCATAGAGAATAAACTTTGATGTAGGGAGGTATTATATTGCACGTTTGTGGCAGTTCGTTCTCACTTAGTGATGACCCTCTCACTGCGCAAGGTGATTAGTGAATGTCCAGCCTGTTTATCTGTTTCGTTCGTTCCTTGTAATGCCGTATAACCAGTTCTTTAACAGAGATACATTAATATTATCCTGTCGGTAATCTAAAGTGACTAATGAAAATATAACAGTGCATGATTGCATGTTCGTTTAATTGGATCTCTATTGTAACAAAACGACAGGGTAAAAGATTAGATCATGAAATAAAGATGTGGATTATTGATCCTTTTGTTCAAGTAATTTCGTTAAATGACGTATGTTGGGAGTCCTAGAACTTGTTGTTTGATATAGAACAAAAACTCTCACATGACGTTTACAAAAATGCCCTCGCATTCACCTCTCACGCCGGGGACTTCATAGAGAGGGAATCCCTGCACTCAATTAACAGGTTGTATTCTTGGATCCTGGTTCGATGACAACCATCAACGGGCGATCGCGAAATATTTACCTTTCAGGGGCTGGTGTTTGCTTGGCTAAATTGTATCCTTTTTGCACCTGATGTAAGATCTGAGAGCGGGATCCTTTTGTTCGGAGAAGAGGTGTGATCTATCTATCATCCCGCAAGTAGAAGGAAATGTATGCAGGACCATTATCCCATGCCCCTCTGTCGTAAAAAAACAACAACTAAATTTCCTCCTAAGAGCTGGTTGTAGAGCTGTATGATGTGAGTTGTGGCCTGATTATGAGTGCCTTTTCCCCCGATTAGGGGTGTTAAACAGCTCGAGGGTGGGGGTGGGGTAGTAGCCATCTTCCCACTCACATGTACGTATACGCTTTGTCATATAAAGGGCCAATCCTTTGGCGTGGCCAGGATAAAGTCTACATGGGACAGTAGATTCAACTGCTTACAGCCCGTGGACAGGACCCATCTGAGTTGACCTTGGCGACGTTACCTGAACCAATGGCGTAATGCTAGTTCAACGAAGGGATGGAGATATGGGGGGGGTGGGGGGGGGGGGGGGGGGGGGAGGTGTAGCAGGAAATGACCAATGTGGACGTTATGTCCTTAATGAGCTATAATATGGTATAAATTTGATCAACAAGTTATGAAGATAATTACGTTACCCTATGACGACCCAATAGGGTGCACATTGTGCCCCTTAATTTTGGCGAAAAAAAAGAAACACATTAGGGTATTGTTTTGTTTACAATACATAATATATAGTACATAAGGTGTGCCTCAAATCAGTCCAACACTGCTACTCCAATGCATGGAGTTTCCCACGTAAGATCCTCTGACACATCTGACTGTATACCGTTGTTATCGTCCGTGGGTAAAGCAAGATCTTGGTAGATATGATTTCTATGTTCACTTCAAGTTATTAGAGAGAGTAATCAAATTATTTTCTTGGAAATTGGCCAACTGACCGATTGCTTGCACCTCTGGCCCCGATGAAATAGAGATTGATCCTGTATTACGTTCTCCGTAATCTGATAACCCCTGCCGGGCTTTCCGTTTTGTAACCTTGTTGATTAGATAAGCTTACAATCGTACGAACACGAAAATCTTGCAAAATGATAATAATACTCACTGAATTTATAATTTGTCTTTATATAATGATTGTTATTACTTCGTTTGTTTTATTGTACTTTTACTTCTCCATGTTGTTGTTTTCTTCATTTATAGTGCGGGGCAAGAGTCCTATCTTCAGATTAAGATTTGAACTTGAATTCTAAATTAATCTATACAGAAACACGAACGAACGAATCGCAGGTCCGTCCGTAGTCAGGGGCTGCGATGGATGCGTATGCGCCGCCCCCCCCCCCCCCCCCCCCCCCCACCCTCTCCAATTCAGAAAGGTCCACAATTATATCAGCCTCGCCCATAAAGTGATCTCGGGAAACAATCGGTCTTGGCGATGACCCCCACCCCCCACTTACATGATTAAACCCGGTGGTCGTCGGCCCTCGGTCACGATTAGTCCTGGTTCCCGTTTTTGTAAATTACGCCCCCCGCCCCCCCCCCCCCCCCCCCCACTCACCTTAACAAAAAGTCCTAGCTACGGGCCTGAATCGTATTATTATTTGATAATACATCACTATAATTATATGCATTCAAGGAGCATCAGGCAAGGGTTTTGTAACGTCTGTCTATGACGGTTTAACACAAGATACGGTACAGTGCAGATCAAATGATTGCATTGATTGCATTGTGTGGTTAAGAAGGGGCTCGATTAAGTAGAAGTGATATTACACTTCCTCGTAATCCAATAACTCCTCAGGGTGTTTTCCCGTGTCCGACCCTGAAAATATAATCATCTATTGTCTATCATTACGTTTCCATTCAATATTTCAAGAGCAGCATTAATGGTTTCGTAACTATATGTTTCATAACAATTTAACATTATACCAGTAATACAGTTATAGCGCGTTACATTGCGCGAGTTGCTATCTGCAAAAAGGTATCTGTTACGAAGGAAGAGGGGTGTCGTAATTCCTTTTTCTCGTAATCCAATAACTCCTAAGAGTGTCTATCGGAGTCTGACCTTCACTGATGATCTTATTTATTACATTATGATACATTACGTCAAAAGTATCATTTCAAAGAGACTCAATAGTGGATTTTATAAGGAAAGTCTCTCAACAATTTAAACCTAAGAGGATGTAGTTAGCCCAAAACATAATTTATTGCACTGCACGTTGTGCAAATTTGCATTTTCTGCAAGAGTAGGTATTTGTTTATAAGAGAGAAGAGTTGTTGTTGTTCTTATTTAAAGGGATCTAGTAACTTTGTTGACATGTGCTAAAAGTGATGAATGGTTGATACCAATGTATATGTTGTTATCTCATATGTCCCACAGGGTATTGTGTGAACAAGTCAAGTCAAATGGACATTGCATGGCCAAGTAATGAGCGAAAATGCAAAGTGATAGTCACTAACTCACTGCACTCACTTTGTACACGGGTAAGAAAAACTCCACCAGAGTTTTTTCTTATCTGAATACTTTCAATTGTACATATCTTTGTAACGAAAGGAAATTTGACTCTGTCCCATGATTTTATGTGGTAATACGAATACAACAAGGTATGAGGGAAACCGCTAGAATAAAAATTTTATTTTGAGGATTTGGACAATGTTACTAAGTCCTCTTAAGTATTTGTTGACTATTAGTCAGTGTTTATGGTCATGTTGCCCTCCTCCAGCCTCGTCTAAGTATAGGAAGTGATATTTCTTCCTACTTTAGTAATCAACTAAAACCTAACGGGTGTTTTCCGTTTTTCCGACCTTAATCGCATGATATTTATAATTTCATAGTAATATACTACGATGTATGTCGAGAATTATCGTTAAAAGGTTTCATTACGGCTGTATTTAAACTATTCACTAACGAAATAAAGTGCAAACCAATGGACTGGATTATTTCAATTTCAATTTATTCAGCATTTCCATAAAAACATACATATAAAATACAAACAATTTTAACAACAATATTATTTTGGTCTACCTGCATATTTGTAAAAACATCAAGTTTGTCTTATTCAAATTCAAGACTAATCTATTATTTGATAACCAATCTATAAGTTTATCAATTTCATAATTAAAGTGATATTGTAAATATTGCACGTCCTTATGTGACATAAAAACACTGGTATCATCTGCAAAAAGAATACAATTTAAAACATCTGAAATATTGCACATATCATTAATATAAACAATAAATAATAAGGGACCAAGTATTGAGCCCTGAGGCACTCTACAACTAACAGTCATAAACTCAGATTTAATATTGTCTAATTCCACATACCTGTTGTCGATCATATAAATAATTATAAAACCATTTCCATGTGACTCCTCTTATTCCATAACAGTGTAATTTAGAGAGTAATATTTTATGATCCAAAGAATCGAACGCTTTACTCAGATCTAAAAAGAGTCCAATCATAGTTTCTTTATTTTCTAATGCTGTCAAAACTTTTTTCATAAATTCAATTAAAGCTGAGGATGTGGAGTGCCCGGGTCTAAATCCATATTGATTATTTGTGATAATATTACAATTTTCTAAAAATCCATAAAATCTCACATACATAATTTTTCAAATATTTTAGAGAAAGCAGGCAACACAGATATGGGTCGATAATTTGACATATTTTCTTTAACACCTTTTTTTATACACAGGAATAACTTAAGCAATCTTAATTTTGTCTGGAACTATGCCTGTCTCTATGGATAGATTTATTATTGCACATAACGGAATACACATAATATGAATAACTTTTTTATAAGGGCAATATCAACACCATCAAATCCTGGACTTTTGCCATTTAAAAAATTATGTGGTGATAAATTGTATCAAGTGCAAAATATGTCTTTGATAAGATAGCCTTTAAAGGGACTTAGTAACGTTGTCCAAATCCTCAAAATCCAATTGGAATTCTAGCGGTTCCCTCATACCTTGTTGTATTCGTATTAACAATATAAGCATGGGACAGGTTTCGGTTTTTCAAATTTCCCTTTCGTTAAAAAGATATTTACGATACTGTCTTTTGTTCACATGTCTCTTTCCATTTCTTGATTTATTTCTTTGATCCTCCCTACCTCTATTCTTCTCTAAGCCTTACACTCTCATCACATTTTCTTTGACTGCAGCCACTTAAAGGACCCTCCCATGCCTGTTTGACCTGATTGGTCAAGCAGTCCTGACACTCACCCACTCACAGTTGCTTTCATTGTTTTGTGTCTCCGCCTCCTTTCCTCTTTCCAGCCCCCCTTCCATACATGTGTTTATGTTGGTATATATTCTGTGTTTTTTCTGTAGTAACTGTCATTTGTGCCCTGACGAAGATTCTGCTAGGATCGAAAGCTAGGCTGTATACGACTCTCATTGAAGTAAAGTGAGTGCAATGAGTTAGTGAATATCACTTTGCATGTTTGCTCATTACTCGGCCATATAACATCAATTTAACTTGCAATTTTCACACAACTCCCAGTGGACATATCAGATAACAACAATATACATTGTATCAACCACTCATCAATTTTTGCACATTTCAACAAAGTTACTAGATCCCTCTAACGTAATCCCCTGGCATCGTTCAAATAGAAATTTCGCGTTTTATATTTGAACATTAATAACTTCGGAAATCGAACCAAAAAAAACTTCGTCGAAACGACAGGTGATACATCATGTTTTTAAAGACCTAAATACATTCAAAATTGTATGGACATCAATCAATAAGTGTCATTGCTAAATACTCGACAACGTATTCATCTCGATTTCCAGATGTTTTCTCTGGCAAGCCGTCGGGAAGATTTTGTCTATTTTAAAACATAATCTCAAACATGTGGAATCATATTCGGGACCTCATTTTTGTAGCAATTTCTGTATGATTTTAAATAAAGGTGGTTGAAAGGCAGATGAACGTTTATCTTTAACAATAATACTAATAATACTACTATAATGATAATGATAATGATACTATCGATTTATATAGCGCCTAATATGATTGATTATCGTCTCTAAGCACTTTACAATGATAGTTATTATTACGCAACCCATTATTTTCCCCTCCTTGGGGAGCACCTACAAGGTGTATATACATGTAGGTGCACACAATGTACTGTGTCAGCATATTTTCGAGCTGACCCATTTGTTCATGGTGGCTTAGCGGTTAGAGTGTCCGCCTCATCCGTGTAGTGTCTGTAAAAAAAAAAAGACTAATTTATAATATGTATTAAACATTACATGCATGCCGGGGGGTATTATTACATTGCTATATGGCTCGACGTCCGTTTATTGAACACGTCTGAACAGAACGGAATCGGCGTGCGTCAGTGGGTACGACATGATGATGATAAGGAGCATATCCCAATTTCATATCGCACGCACCAACGCGCACAACATATACCACACGCTCCAGCGCGCATCGCATGATAACTATAATACTGTAGTCATTATATTGGCGGACTGTCTAGCTGTGTACTGTATTCGTGGCGCGTAGATTCAATGACGTCAATGTGTGCAGTGAAGCGCGTACGCACATCCCGTTGCGTCTCGCCCTGATGCCGCTCTCAATAATTACATGGTATTGATACTGTTTGTATGTTAGTTGTGATAATAGGCCTACGGAGTGACGTGGATCGGCGGTTCCTGGGTGCAGTGGTATCTAAAGGGGGTAAGGGGCGCAAAACCATACCCCTTCTTAATTATTGCAACACACCCTATCCAATCCCCCACCCTACCCCCAAACTTACCCCTTGAAGTGTGTTTTATCTATAAGATAGGCCAATCACCTGATGTTCATAATTTTACAGTCCTGTTCACGAATTAGTTTCCGTATTTCCTATTATAATCTTGTGTAAACTCGAACAGGGCCCAAACATTCGCGTGCAAACTCCTCGCGTTTCCCGTTCACCAAAAAAAAAAAAAAATCACGAATATTAAATACGCGCACAAACACACGGGAATATTCCAGAATATATTTCGCGAATGATACGCGCACAAACACGCGGGAATATTCCAGAATATTATTCGCGAATGATACGCGCACAAATATCCAGAATATTATTCGCGCTATCGGCGTGAAACATATAATACGTGAACTCGACTGTATAATACCACGTTCATGTTTAGCACATTGATGCCCTCCTCATGGCTACTCTACCCCTTTGAACTGCCCCCCTATCAGAGATTGGCCCTTGTTACACCCCTGATTAAGGCGCATCCTGGTGACATAGTTTCTCCAGATGCTCCCTTATCACCTTATGATGCCACGGTCGGTTTCACAGGGCTGATAAGATAATATGTTGGCGTCAACCAATATTATCTTTTACATCATTCATAACATTCATAATTCCCCGCATAATTCGTGTATGAACTGTGAAGTATTTGATATTAGGTGACCTTGTCTGGAACCATTTTCTTATAGATCCAGTGTGCTGGGTATTTCTAGTGTATTATTTTCATAACTGTCATTTAGGATAATTATGTGGAAGTTTATATTATGTGGGCGTCCACAAAATATTTTGCATCATTTATAACCTTCAAAAGATGCGCATATGAACTTGTCCTAAGCAATTATGTTAGATCGAATGTGTTTGGATATTTGTATTAAACTTAACTTTAGAGTTCTTACAATTATGAAATAGTTTATATCGTTGCTTCCACGTTTGTCTCTTTAATCCTTAATCGTTATCAGATTATAGTTACATGATGAAGCATACTCAAGTTATATGAGCTGACCCGTGTACTAAATCACGTTTACTTGTTCGGATGTGTTTGGTTAAGATTTTGCATTTTATTTTATTATATAGCTTTTAATTCGCTTACAAATTATATGGTGTATAAATTATGATGCTAAGGTGAACCCTTTCCGAACCATTTGTATCGATCTACATACAGTTTTGTATAACTGGTCCACTGGTATGACTCGGCATTTCATCACTGAAGAGTGAAAGTGGTTTGAGTATCTGTATTTCCAATGCATGCAGGTTGAATGTAAACGTTTGAAATGAAACTTGAGACAATAAGCCACATTTTTACGTTTGAAATGGAATCAAATTTGTTCAGTGTCCTCTGTCATTCCTTTTGAATGTGTTGATAATTACAACATTGTTTATGAAGTCCTAATTACTCTCACCCCTGACACCGGGCAGTGAACTGGATGACCGTTCTATTGGGATATAACGCCCAGGAAGGCCACCCGAATTCCGTTACGGTTCACTGGACTTCAATTGGAGGGCTATATACCGATCGATATAAAGTGTATAGACCCTACGATAACGTGCTATTATGGTGGCATTATAGGGACACTTTAGCCAAAATTTGGCCAAAGTTTTGGCCAAAATGTCCCTATAATGCCACCATAGTCTGTAGCTCGCGTTCAGATAAGAAACGGTAGTTACTTTAAGAAACATACGGTTGAAGGACATCCCTGCCACACGGGGTTACGATCAGTCAACAACGGTATTGGAGAGCAAAAAGCTGACGAATAAAATAAAATATGCATCTATTTCCTAATTGCAAATAACTCATTCGGAAAATGCAGTCAGGAAAAGCGATCTACTAACTGATTACTGGGACATATCATTTTGATAGCAATCATTAATAACGAGAGAAACAAAACACGCGGAAATGTATTTATCGCCGTGGCAACAAATTGAACCGCTAACAGTTCTTCATATGTTTCTCCCCTGTTGCGTTATTTGTAATCTTCTCCTTTTTTGGGGGGTGGGGGGGGGGGGGGGGGGGGTGTGATTGTCGACTGTAGTTGTTTTTTCCCCATAAATTAATATCGAGCGATGCTATCATTGTAAAATATGTCTAGGGACTATACACAAAAGAATCGTGAATTTCTTATTGGAAATTAAAGGGATAGTACAGTTTTGGTCAAACATAATTGTATTTACTAAAACGTGTAAGTTATCATTAAAAACTAACCGTTATAATTCAATGATGCTTGGATGGTATAGTAAAAACATATAAACGGTTGAGTAACAGGGCTGTTTTCATTCAAAATACAGCCGTTAACACAAGAGGGCGCGATATTTTGAAATGTTAAATCACATGAAACTAATATATGAATGAAGTGATCACTAGTATCTTTTTATGATTACATTTTTAAATATCGCGCTATCTGAAACAAGTATTATTGTCTGCACAATGAATTTAAGGGAGAATAAAAGCAGCTAAAATGCACACATTTTACCAAACGCCAGTTAAATTCAATTTTAGATTGATTTATTTCTTTTGTTCGCATTCCGTTTTAATGTTTTTATTTGTTAAAGGAAATACCTCTGATGTTATGTTTCCAAACTTGCAGTACCTGTAAAGATGCGAGACCTTTTCCGTCCTTATTATTGTCTATCTTGTCGATCTGCAAGTTTCTGAAACTGATGGGTAAGGTGATTGTTCGTGTCAGATACCGTTCATTGACACACAATCTCCAGGCACCGTTTTCTGGCAAGTTTTTCTTTTAAACAATACCTGGAGATTTCATGACTTATCTATTCATATCACGAAGCACTTCACTTTTAATTGGCTTGACGTGTCTCCTGATCTGCTGATAATACAACGACTTTTCAAAAGAGTAAAGATGACTGTACTTTTCTGATTAATTTCGGATCTATATTTGGCCCCACCCCATTAGGGGTGTGATATTTAGGTAAACATTACATAAACTGTATGTAACACAACGTAAAGAGGTGTTCTGGTCTAGTGGTCAGTGCTTTACGCGCTAATCGGCCCGGGTTCGAACCCTAGGTTGCGTCCCTCGGATGGTGACGATAAAGGATGATCCCAGACGAAATCATCCCTGTCGGAAAGAACACACTCATCCACAGTGTGAAGACAGTGTGAGCACACTGTGGTTGGTTTTCACAATGTGAAAATGATTGAACGCGTCTATAAAAACATGATAACCAAACCGTGACTGCCCCCCTCCCCATCCCCTCATGGTAACCACCCCACCCTCCTCTCTCTGTCCCCCATTGGAGGGGTATTGGTCGGCCGTTGTTACACCCCCGATGAAGGCACATCCTAGTGACATAGTTTGTCCAGATGCTCCCTTATCACCTTATGATGCCACGGTTGGTTTCACATGGCTAATATGATAATATTTTGGCGTCAACCAATATTTATCATTTACATCATTCATAACATGTATAATTCATGTTACTTTGAACAATTTGATATAAGATGACCTTGTTCCAAACTAATATGTATATATCGGATGAGTTTTGAATATTTATAGTTTATTTAATGCATTATTTGCATTGTTATAAATAGTTAATGATATATATAGTTATTTTACATCATTCATAACCTTCATAAATTGTGAATGAACGTGTTCTGAATATTTGTTTTAGATCGAATGGGTTTTGATATTTGTATTAAACTTCTTAACTTTAAAGTTCTTACAATTAAATTATGAAATAGTTTATATCGTTGTTTCCACATTTGTCCCCTTCAATCCTTATCATTATCAGATTATAGTTATATGATGAAGCATACTCAAGTTATATTAGTGTCCTAAATCATGTTTACTTGTTCGGATGTGCTTGGTTAATATTTAGCATTTTAGTTATAGCTTTTATTTCGCTTACACATTTTATGGTGTATATGATGTTAAGGGGACCCCTTTCCGAACCATTTGTATCGATCTACATACAGTTTTGTATAACTGGTCCACTAGTATTACTCAGCATTTCATCAATGAAACATAAAAGTGGATTGAGTCTCTGTGTTTCCATGCATGCAGGTTGAATGTAAACGTTTGAAATA
>JBAMJV010010595.1:0-41748 GCA_037951105.1 Echinarachnius parma | reverse complement strand
GGGGTAGTTGTCCGGGGGGTAGTTGTCCGGGGGTTATTGTCCGGGGGGTAGTTGTCCGGGGGGTAATTGTCCGGGGGTAGTTGTCTTGGGGGGTAGTTGTCTTGGGGGGTAATTGTCTTGGGGGGTAATTGTCTCGGGGGGCAATTGTCTTGGGGGGTAGTTGTCTTGGGGGGTAATTGTCTTGGGGGGTAATTGTCTTGGGAGGTAATTGTCCTAGGGGGGTAATTGTCCGGGTGGTAGTTGTCCGGGGGGTAATTGTCCTAGGGGGGTAGTTGTCCGGGGGGTAATCGTCCCCTCGGACGATTACCCCCCGGACAATTACCCCCCTAGGACAATTACCTTACTTTTTATCGTTCTCGGTCTCGGGCAGCGAACAGTGGTCTAAATCAGCGACGGTAATTATCCATGGGGTAGTTGTCCGGGGGGGTAATATTCCGAGGGGGTAGTTGTCCGGGGGGGGGGGGGGTAATTGTCCGGGGGGTAGTTGTCTGGGGGGTAGTTGTCCGGGGGGTAATTGTCCGGGGGTAGTTGTCCGGGGGGTAGTTGTCCGGGGGGTTATTGTCTGGGGGGTAGTTGTCCGGGGGGTAATTGTCCGGGGGGTAGTTGTCTTGGGGGGTAGTTGTCTTGGGGGGTAATTGTCTTGGGGGGTAATTGTCTCGGGGGGTAATTGTCTTGGGGGGTAGTTGTCTTGGGGGGTAATTGTCTTGGGGGGTAATTGTCTTGGGAGGTAATTGTCCTAGGGGGGTAATTGTCCGGGTGGTAGTTGTCCGGGGGGTAATTGTCCTTGGGGGGTAGTTGTCCGGGGGGTAATCGTCCAGGGGGTGGTTGTCCAGGGGGTAGTAGTCCTAGAACCGAATTATTTTACTGTTATGAGCAAAATCCACATCAAAACCGAAGTTTAATTACGAGTGTAGAATGCATATTAACCGACTATTACAGGCCATACATACTGGTGGAATGGAGTATATCATATGAACAGATTGCAATATGCATTGCTAGAGTACGCAATAGACATGTTGGCGCCAACGAAAGTTGCCTCTCGCTTTCCCCTAATTACGAAGTTTGGCGGTGTGGACGATATTGTTTTGCACTTGGCGTAAAACATCAACAGTTATTGACAGGATTCGCAGATAACTATTACATTTCAGTTTTAGGTACGAATGGTACAATTGGTGAAGGAGCTCACTATGCATTCTCGTCCACTGGTATACGAATGTCTCTATCCACCATGGTCGCTGTGACCTCAGTATCTGGGAACCATGCAGAATCAGCAGATGGAAATATAACAACATTTATCACAAGCGAGGCACATACCGAGGGGAAAAATACTAAACTACATAATGCCAAATACAATGTTCTAGAAGACAACATTATTCTTGTTATGATATCGATAGTGACTTTACTCATTACGTTTGCTTTTTCATTTAAGGTATTGTACACAAAATGTCACCAAGGCAAGGAACGTGACGTTCATGTATTTAGGAGTATGACCTGGAGAGCACGGCACAATTGGCCCACGAATCAAGAGTCGATAGGAATGGACATTGTGTCGAGGGTTGATCAGTCACAGGAAAACGGTGACAGTCCAAATAGCGTAACCATGGTAACAGTAGCCACAAATCCCGAACACATGAATAGGATTTCATGCTTGCATACTATTTTGCCACTCTATCCTACATCCTGTCCTGAATCAGGTTCCATATCACTTAAAAAGGACCTCCTCGATCAAGGCAGGTGTAGTGCTAATGAAGCAGAAAGTTTAGGGGCGATTGGCGGACCCACGGCAGCAGAGGAAGGGGATTATGAAGACATCACCAACATGCGACGAGTTTCTGAAGATGTTTATTGTGACGTTAATGATATGAAGTTGAACCCATCGATCACATGTTTACCAGATCATATATCGTGTGAATCATTTAATGTACAACATGTACGTAACATCACTCAAGAATCAGATTCAAAATTTCGTGAAAATTCGCGTGGAGGGTTTTATCCAGAGACCAATCTTTCGGATGCATCTGTCGATCCCTTCACCCCTTCGAGTAGGCATCGATGACATCGATACAATTTACGATACTCAGCGGTTGCGACCCGCTCTCGCTAAGAATCATGACCTAACCGACCATATGACAGGGCCATCTGCAGACTACCCTTGTGGTTCCACAGTAAATGAATACGATCATCTTCGCCGTCCTCACTGCGAACAGCATTCGTCCCTCGACGAATACTGCTGTGGACGTTCACCTTTAGCGGTCCAGGAGGAATGTAATGATGGAGAGGTGGAGATTAGCGTTCCGAAAGATGTTTGTGGCGATCTATCGCCAACGGTACGGCCCAAGGAATCCATACTAGACAAGGCGTCGACAGAGGAAACGTTTGACGCTACTGACTACGACCTCCTAAGCCCAACTTCATAACCTAGCACTCTCTATCTTGAAAATGTAAATTTACATGGACAACGTTTTTTTAAATCTATATTGTTCGTTTTGTTTGTATAAATCTTCCAATTATATAATATCCAGTTTATTTCGAGTTTATTGAAGATGAAGCTCGTTTGAAATGTATTTATTCAATTTGATCACATTTAAATAGCAATTCTCGTTAGATGTCACATAAGCCCGTCGAAGATAGATAAATAATCGTGTTATATATGTTTGAAATGTAAATAGTACAAGTTGTTGATTTTAATAATATATTGTTAAATTAATTATAATATAAATTAAAAAGGACATGTATATACACAACACAAGTGTTTCTGTAAGTTCTATTCCCTGCTGAACGGTGTAAACACATTGCTCGTTAGATGTTTAATGATTATTGAAGCATATACTTGCACATAACATGGTTTTAGGAATTTACATTAATGATCCAAATATTCGTAATAAAAATAAATATTTAACCTAATCGTGAATTATAAAGATGTTGATTTTGATTATCCGTAGATTGTTGTATACACGGTTATATGTGTCTGATCATCTAACATAATGTTTGGTACATGTGATGATATAATTATAAGATGCAGCCTAGCTGTAAGCGAATTTCAAGTCTTAAACACGGATGAATAGCATTACTATAATAAGTTTTTATTTATAATGTAGCAACACATTGTACAGTAAAATATTCCCCTAATGCACTGTGCCATCACTATTGGAGATGTATGATTTTCAGAATGTCCGTATAGCATGTATGATACACGACATATTTGGGACAGTATAAGATACGATATTGACTAATAATAGATCAAGCTTAAAAGGTGTGGAATGATTCAAGCGATTAAAGGTATTAAACCCTTAAGTGGCACAGCAAACCAAATATGTGTCCCTATTATCATGATTATTACATTAGCATATCCTTTTGGTAAATATTTTAGCCTAATTCGTAAAAAAAACAATAATAATACAAAAATATTATGACACAAAATGTCATATTTGCCACTACTTTAATAGCCTTCCGTGACCTTTTAAGCCGCATCACTGATGAAAAGCTGATTTCAGAGGCGTGGCAAAGTAACGGAATTGCAGGCGGAAGTTGCATTTGGAAAAAAAAAAGAACTTTCACCTCCAGGTGACATCACGCGCCTTTTGTGTTAAGCTCCGATTACATTCGACAAGGCTGGAGCGGATTGTTCGCGCGACTTTTCGCCGCGAATATTCGCTGCGCTCCAATGTGAATGCAGCTTAAAGTCATACCTGTAAAGTGTCCAAATCCACGAAAATTACTTGGAGCTTCCTCGTTTCTCTTCTACCGTGTTGTTTAGCTTATGGTAAAAGAAGAATAAAATAGGGTTTGATTTTTTCAAATGTCCCTTTAGTATGAAGATAATTATCATTTAAATCTTTTATTTCAATCACGTTGATTAACGCTTTTGATAAAAAGTACAATTGTCCTAGCTGAGAACGTCCACATGCAGCACGCAACCGTGAGAACATTCCGGAGATTGAACTTTGAGCCGAGCCAGTGCAAATTCCATGAATTCTGTACTACGTGTGTAAACATACACGGGTACGAATATCTCAAACGGATCATTCATTACTGCGACAAATGTATGGCAGACCATCAGTATTCGGTGATAAAATATGAACTCAATATTCATTTTTTTCACTAGGTAAACAGTGTTCGTTTTCTTTCAAACTTTCACAAATCTTTCAATTGTATTTTACAATGATATTGATATAGGATTGAAGTCTCAAATGTCATTTTGTGCAATATTTGACACTTTACAGGTATCACTTTAAAGCTGCGTTTCCATTAGAGCGAATTTCCGCGGCGAATTTTTTTTTTCGCAGCAAAATATTGAAAAAATCGCTCTAAGGAGCGATTTAAAATATTCGCCATGTAATATGAATGATATATGAATAACACTGATTTGGTCCGTGTGAATGTTCGCGGCGGAAATTCGCAGCGGAAATTCGCTCTAATGGAAACGCAGCTTTATGCGGACAGCGTTCGGGCCAGTATTACAAATGGTGATTCTAGAATGAGATTTTCCTTTAAGTGCATTTTTTACGAAGGACAGACTCATATCATATGTGGATACTTTTGGGAAAAATTACACAAGTCAGCCGAAAAGTGAAATTTTGCGTAATAATTATGTTATCAATGTTGTTTTTTGTTTATTATTTTCCCGTACCCTGCTCCGATTTTGAGAAGGACTTTGATGAAAAACGATCTTGTAATTCTCCATGTTATTTTGCATTATTCTTGAAGATGACGATACTTAATTCATCTATTGAATTAATAATGATACTGCTATAATGTGAACACATGTTTAACATTCTGGTCAATACAAAATTGATTAATCATACATTTCTACAAATCGGCCACTCATGTCTAAAGCAGAAAGAGCAGTATAAAGTTATGGTAACTTCCTAATTTAAACACAAATCTAAAAAAAAAGAAACAAAAACTTAGAATACAACAATAAAATCACATCTCAAAGAAAGAACGATGTCGAACCCTTCTCGAAACAGGGTTTTAGTAGGCTTGTTAAGACCAACAAATATGGGTCTTAACAAGCATACATAATATTTTCATCAGTTCGCGATACAAAACTTTTTACCATTATCGATCAGATATTTTCATCGTGATGCTTTATAAACATTTTGTTATGATAAAGAAAATTATATGAAAAGGTGAAATTAATAATTAATGTTTGATAAGAATAACTTATGATTTTGTGTCTATTTCATATTTTCATATTGCTATGATTTGTTTATAATAAACTAGGAGCGTTTGATGATAGTCTTGAAGAAATATAGACAAGTAGGAAGTATAATTAAATCATGTATGAAATAATGCTTAATCTCTTTGTATTAAACTTAGTTTATTAACGTTTGATGATAGCTTAGAAGTTTGTAAATAATTGCCACCGATTGATCTATTTGTATAATGATGTAAGTTACATCATTTTGTATTATATGTATTTGTCTGTACTACCTGCTACTGTCTTGAACGACAGTGGACCTGGTGTGAATGTTAACTTTTCTTGAATAAAGAAATGATTTAAACAATACAATTTTTCGTACTGACACAATTACACTCCTTATTGTGTAGTTATTCCGAAGTTTCACTAAGATATGGACTAATAGTATATTAACTTAAATTAATTTGAATGAATTTAATGAAGCAAAAAGAGTAGGAGAGAAGGCCATAAGGAAATCAATAAATCATATCTGAAGTAGATTTATGTATTACAAATAAAAAGCTTTTATCGCATGCGAAACAGAAAGGGAACACAAATATTTTATCAATACAATTGAAAATAAAAAATGTAAAATCATGAAGAATATTAGAAACAAAGAATGAAAAACATGATAAGAAGAAGATTGATGATATGTGAAGTATCACATGATAGATAATATTTTTCATTTTCAACAGAAACCGAAACTAAATATTTGAATTACATTTTAAATAACATAAAGAAAGGACCATTCAGAGCCCTTTGTACTGCAAAGAAATATGACAGAGGGAAAAGGTTTGTCCTTATAATTATAATACTTGGTTCTAGTATCAAAAGCCATCAATTACTCAGTGAATATTGACGTTTTAGTTATCTATAATCATGACAATGGGTATACTGTCATCCGTACAGTGGTATCTTCTGTAGAACTCTTGGTTTGACGTTAAGATTAAGTATATACAATGGAATTGAAAGTACTAAAATAATACAAAAACAAACAAATACAACTAACAACAGCAAATAAATGCAAGCAAACGAACAAACATAGTACAAACAAACAAACAGTCAAAAAACAAACAAACAAGCATTAGGTATCAACGGCGGCTTGTTATGATATACAAGGCAAATATTATCACCATACTAAATTAAACAAACCCCCAAATCAGCGCTCATTCTTTTTGGATATAAGTAGACACACAATTTGACTAAATGGACCATAATATATTTTATCACCATACTAAATTAAACAAACCCCCAAATCAGCGCTCATTCTTTTTGGATATAAGTAGACACACAATTTGACTAAATGGACCATAATATATATTATCACCATACTAAATTAAACAAACCCCCAAATCAGCGCTCATTCTTTTTGGGATATAAGTAGACACACAATTTGACTAAATGGACCATAATATATATTATCACCATACTAAATTAAACAAACCCCCAAATCAGCGCTCATTCTTTTTGGGATATAAGTAGACACACAATTTGACTAAATGGACCATAAAAGAAAAAAAAAGAAGGAAGTGCAATGGGTGATTAAACTTTTCATTGACATAATTCAATCATTGATTTTCTATAGTAAGCAATAGTTGTTATTTTTAATGAAGTGCATGATAACGTATTTTTGACAATGGGGGAAGATAACCGCAAACATTTATCTGGAACTGCAATGAGGAAAATAATCACACCACA
Source organism: Echinarachnius parma (assembly GCA_037951105.1). Classification (NCBI taxonomy): domain Eukaryota; kingdom Metazoa; phylum Echinodermata; class Echinoidea; order Clypeasteroida; family Echinarachniidae; genus Echinarachnius; species Echinarachnius parma. The sequence goes on along the minus strand of JBAMJV010010595.1, from coordinate 34,868 downwards.
ATGAAGTGTTATATTACAAGTAAAACAAAACTAACATAATCCCCCACCACACATAAATCATGTAAGACACGTTAAGAGCTACAAACGTGCAATGACGTAGACAGAACAAATCGTCGCAAAATCCTGTTATACACGGGAGGTTAATAATGATCTGGCCTATTTGGTCATTGGCGTATAATGATTTAGTCATTCTCTTTTCTTTAACGTGTTAACATCGATAGAAAACCAAAGTTTGATTACAATTGTGAAATGTGTAGTTTTACGCAGTTTCTGTAAGGCTTGCCTACATGTATACAGCAAGCCATATAGCAGAAGGCAAATATAGTATACAATAATAAAATCGCCAACGTAATCAACCACAAATAAATACATTTCTAGTATTAAATGGCAGCATCTACATCAATATCTATAACAGGAGAACTGAAGGTGGAAAACGCACGGGGATTTACCATAGTTACTTCAGTTCGAATAATCGTTAGTTTGCTTGTTTTTGCTGTTTCGGTGCATAAATCCAGTGCATCTTTAAACTGTTACGCGACAAATATAACCGAATTTCCCAATTTGATTGGAAGTGTAAACTGTTTATTACGCGATTCTTCCAGACCATCTATCCTGGTGCAATGGAGTACATCTCATGAACAGATTGCTATATGCATTGCCAGAGTAAGACAGTCTCCTGTTGGCTCCAATGATACCTGCTTCTCGCTCTCTCCTGATTACCTATTTTGGCGGTGTGGTCCATACTGCTTTGCACTTGGGGTAAAACACCAACAGTCAGTGACAGGATTCGAAATGTTATATTATATATCAGTTTTAGGCGAGAGTAAACAACTCGCGTTAACTATTCCTGCTAATGATGCATGTGATCATGATAGGGAAGTCAACGCATCCCCGTCCACCGATAGCCGAATATCTTCATCTACAAAGCTGGATACTACTTCAACGTCAGAAAAATTGCTCACTTCAATTATTTCAAACACCTTGAACCCATTTCCATTTGACAATAACACTAACCAAACAGAAGAAAGAACTGAACAGAATATACAGTTTACAACAAGCGAGCCTCATACAGAAGGAGAAGATACTGAACAAGATATCAACAACAAACATTTTGGAGAGAGCGGGACTATTCTTGTCGTAATAATGATTACGAGTTTGCTTATTACGTTTGCTTTCTTATTCAATATATTGTATACGAAGTTCCACGAAGGCAAAACATGTAATGGTCATGTTTTAACCAGCATGACGTCAAGGTCACAGCACAATATGCTCACGAATCAAGAATCGATAAGAATGGACATTATGACAAGGGTTGACGAGTTACAGGAAAACGGTGACAGTCCAAACAGCGTAACAAGCGACATGATTGGCGAACATTTAAATATGATATCATGCTTGCATACTGTTTTACCACCCTATCCTGCAGCATTTACACCAAGTCGTCGATGTCTCAAAGACGAGTCCCTCGTCCAAAATGGTTTTGGGTCTAGTGGAAAACGAACTTTAGGGATAATCGGTGGAATCATACCAGCAGAGGAAGGGTATTATGAAGACATCAATGATATGCGAGAGGTTTCTGGGGATATCTATTGTGACGTGAATGATATGGAATTGAACTCATCGCTCTCGTGTCCACAAGTTCACATGCCCTCTGAATCATGTTATGGAACAAATGACGAGGCAGAACTAGATCAACTATATGCTAAGCCATCAAAACATATCGTCTCTACCATCACCCAACAATCCGATTCAACATTTCGAGAATTTTTGCGTGGTGGTTGTTATCCAGATATCAATCTTCCTTATACATCTGCGTCTCCCTTCCTTCCACCGAATAGGCTAAGGTGTAATGATGGTCGCAATGATCATAATGATTGTGATGATGGTGATGGTGGTGGTGGTGACACTTTTGAATTATACGATAACCAGCACATGATATCTTATTCTACTAAGAATCCTGACCTAACCACCCATATTATGACAGGGCCACCTGAAGACTACCCAGGTGGTTCCACAGAGAGTGGATACGATCATCTCCGTCGTCCTCACTGCGAGCACCACTTATCCCTCGATGGCCACCGGTGTGGACGTTCAATTACAGTCGACCAAGAAGTATTTAATGATGGAGAGGTGGATGTTAGCGTTCTAAACGATATTTGTGGCGATCTCATGAAGACGGTGGAGCCCGAAAAATCCGAATTTGAAATGGCGTCCATCATGTCCATACAGGAAGCATTTGACTCTAAGGACTACGACCTTTTAAGCCCAACTTGCATACAAGTTTGTGAATGTATATTGTTCCTTTTGTATAGATATTTCAATTGCATTATATAACATTGATCTCGAATTTATTTCATTTAATTTTATTTCGTTTATTTCCAAAAATTTGAATAAAAACAGACACAAATTAAAAAATTAGCGCATTATAAATACAAACAAAATGTACAATAAAACAACAAAGTGTGGAGGGAGAAGCAGAGGCCATTGAACTATCAAAGGCTTTTCCCCAACAAATAAGGTACTTTGCATGTGTCATTATATAGCTAATCGTGGCCTATACGTAAAGTATACTTACAAAAGGTTGTATGCATGAATTGTTCTGATCAAAATACTCGTAATAATACAATATTTGACCTTATAGTGAATCATACGTTATTAAAAGGGATCTAGTAACATTGTCAACATTCTGAAAACTTACTTGTAACAATAGCGGTTATACCATACCTTGCTGTATTCGTATGAACAATAGATTCATGATACAGGTTTCGGTTTTTCGAATTTCCCTTTCGTTAAAAAATTATATTTACGATATTGAATTGTTCGGGATTTTAACTATCCACTGGATATTCATTACCATGAACAAAGTCAGTACAATGAGTTAGTGAATATCACTTTACTTTTTCGCTCATTACTCGGCCATTTAACATGTTTAACATCCATTTAAATGTTTCATCTTCCACTGTTAAATGAAAAAGCCCCCATTTATATCGAAACACCAACTTTATTTGTGACAGCGTGGGATACCCTCGGCATTTTCCCGGCACTACAGTGCTTTCACGATGGTGAAATTATGGGGTTATTTTCAAGTCCGAAAATGAAACACTATACATCACTACTACATGTATGACAAGGGCCCCGTTGTCAACAGAGATGCACTCGTTGTAAAGTTGCAATAAATTTTAAGTTCCATCATGTGACTGAATGCGCAAATCAGATTGGTTCAACCGTGCACATTTTCTGACTTTTGCATTTAATTGCAACTTTACAATCAGTTGTAATTATTTATTCAACGGGTCCCATGTGACATGAATAGTCTTTACCAGACAGAACAGTTTCTTATGTAATCATTTTCCAATGCACCGGTCTTACAACGAGATTACTGAATATGGAAAGCCCAAAGGGATTATTTTCAGTTCATATAACCATTGGTTTACTTATTTTCGTAATCGGTGTGTACGGATCCAGATATACTTTCTCCTGTCAAGAGTAACCCACAATAGGAAATCAACGTTTTATTAGAATTGTGGAGTGTAGAGCTCACAATCCCCGTTATTACATCAGAGAGGTGGGAAGGACCCACCTCTTTGATTACACCAGGTCATATGTACTAGTAGAGCTGCTCTGGAGAACGAATTGCTGTATGCGATACACAAACAGGGTTTTCGCATCTTGGCTTGAGTCAAGGGCGTCGATTTCTTCTTGCCATTGGGGGGGGGGGGGGGGGGGGGGGGAGGGGGATGATTCGTCATTTTGACCATCTCTGGTGAGGGAGCGACGCGACAACCCAGTAGCGTGCCCGGGTTTTTTTGTATGGCTGAGGGGGAGGGGGGAAAGCTTTTGAATTCAGCTGTTTAGAAATTGGAAGATTATTAAGTGCACATTGCAAGCATTATATTATGAGCTGGGTTTTGTCCAATATGAACTTTACCCCGATAGATACATATATTGCAAACATTCTGATAGAACCCTGAATAGCACTAGTCATGGGATACCCATATTGGAAAGCTTATTGGGGGTCCAGCCCCGGAAGATTTTGGATTTGGGCAGCTTAGCATTATCAAAAAGTGGTTTAAAGAAGACTACAACTTCCATTCATGAGAGGGGGCAATGCGCCTCAATTTTAATGTTATTATATATGTTTGGACCCCAAATATTGGAGGGGGGGGGGGAATGATAATACAGGCCATCCCCCCACCTGAAATATTGGGGGGGGGGGGGGATATATCCTCCCCACCCCCCCCCCCCCCCCCCCCCCCTCCGTGATCGACGCCCTTGGCTTGAGTAATAACTGCACCCTGGGCTCCCCTGGTTACCTGTTTTGGTCGTGTGGTCAATATTGCTTCGCACTTGGTGTAATACATCAGCGGCTTTTGACTGGACTCGAACATAATTATTATATATCAGTTTTAGGTAAGAATAAAACACTCGCGTTAACTATTCCTGCTAATGCATATGATGGGAAGGTCAACGCATCTCCGTCCACCGATAGCAGGACCTTGTCATTTGCGAAGCTGAATACTACTCCAACGTCAGAAGGATTGCAAGATGTTCACCATTTCGTTAATCTTTTCATGGAGGGTGTTATCCAGGATAAATCTTTCTTTCTGATGCATTTGCGGCCCATTTCTTTCCTCCGAATGGACCAACACGTAATGTTGAAGTTGGTTATGATGTTGTTAATGATGATAATTTTGATGGTGCTGACATTATACCTTACGACAACCAACCGTTGCATTCTACTTCTGCTAAGAATACTGATCTAACCAACATGGCTGGGCCACCTGCATACTATACCTGGTAGTTCCATATTATACGATCACCTTCGTTGTCCTCACTGTGAATACATTGTGAACACACTGATAACTCTTAGTATAAGGATGTGGACATGATTGGTCCGACAGACGATCGCAGTGATCTAACAACGATGGAGGGACTCACGGAATTCGAGTTAGAAATGACGTCGATTGAGAAATCGTTTGACTCGAATGACTACGACCTCTTGAACCTGGCTTCATAACTTGTAGTCCTCTTTCATACAAAAAAACAACGTGTACAACTTTTGTATGTCATGTATGTAAATGTGTATTGTTCTTATGGTTTATACAACTATTTAAATGATTTAAACTAAAACTACTCTCTAATTTTTAAAAGATGGAACTCGTTTGAAGTGTATTTCTATAATTATGTTCTCATTTAAATGGCAATTGAAGATGTCATGTCACGTATGCTCGTCTAGATTAATATGAATGTTATACATGTTTGGAATGTAAATATTATTACAATCTTGCGATGTGTATGTAATAGTCTTAACTTCTAATATAATAGTGAATTATAAGAACACTTATAATAGAAACAAAAACATGTTGTCGATAATTTTGTTAATTACTGAACTGTGTAAATACACTGCATGTTTCATGTATATTGCTAATCGTACTCTATATTGATAAATATACATTGTATGCATTTATTGTCCTTGATCCGAACACTCGTAAAGATTAAGCATTTGCTATTATTAATTTTGATTTCCTGTAAATCATTGATTAAACAACAAATGTGAGTTGTATGATTTTAATTTCATGTAATTAATAAACACTAGTTAATTTAATGCAGCTTGTTTGTAAATTGGTAATTTTTCAGGTGTATTAATGTACAGTTCACAGTTACATTAATTTATGCATTTATTGTGATATCTCTGAAATCTGTTATGCTTCTATAATTCATATTACTAAGTAGTTTGCATCATGGAATACCTACTCTTAACTCTTAACTGTTTGATACTTTTCACTGAATGCTTCCAGTAATTATAGCAATATCAATAAGTCTTCAATTATTGTTACTATTTAAAAAAAAAGTACCGATAAATACCGATCTTGTAATGCTACATTAACATTAAAAGAGCGGGGAGGGGGCATAATGTCCCCACCTCCGCAACTCTCCAGATTGCTCGATAACGCGTGAACACGGTAAGAATGTCTGCCGGCCGCTTCGTGAATTTTTCTTTCAAGTCTTACGGATCGCTTTTTAAATAAATTGCATAAAATCGGACCTACCGTTATTAAGTCACATGGGCTTTTGTTTATATTATCAGCCAGAAAAATTGCTCATTTGCGTGATTTGTGTACAAACATATTAATGCCTTTTTTGTCCTAAAAAAGATAAAAGATTGCTTAATTTGTCTCAATTTTATTTTATAGGTTAGTTTGAAAACGCTGGCAAATGTACGGAATAGGTTGGCTGTGCGAAAGTCTTTCCGCGTATTATCATTCCAATATATGCCGTGAAAAGCAAAGTGTATGATTTATTTCAAGAAAATGTCATGACTTTATTTGCATAAATTGCATAAATCAAAATGCGAATAAAGTGAATTAAAAACTAATTTGAAATTCCCATCGTATTCTATACGCTTTACTTCACACGCGTCAATCAATTATACTAATTATATTATCGTTTGAATACACTTTTATACCTCCTGGTTAATGAAACAAAATCAAACAGAAAGCTGATCTTGCTTTATATTCATTGGAGACGAATAATTAAGGAGGTTCACTTTTTCAAAGTACTTGGTCTAGTGGAATAATTTATTTCGAACTCAGATGATTAAGTACGTCATCATCATCCTCCTCAATATCATCATCATCATCATCATGGTCATGGTCATCATCATCTCCACCATAATCATTGATCCCCTTTATCATCATCATCATCATGATCATCCTCAATATCATCATCTTTATCATCACCATCATCATCAATATCAAAGCTGCGCTTTGATGTGAATACAATAAACCACCGCTGCATGCACGTAAGTACCATGTCATTCAATAGGGTAGGTACCGGTACCGGTAAGCCGCACAGCGCGATTCAATACAGTAGGATGCGGTAGGCTGCACACTATGCGCTTTGATAATGCGAGGAAAAGCTAGCTACAGAATTTACATAACAAGGCGCGATTCAATGCGGTACTATACAGTAGGTCGCGCACGCTATCCGGAAATGAACACAACGTACATACCCAGTACAACTCTATTCAGGTCAGTCTGACCAATCACAGCGCTTTCCGCTCGGGCTCAGCTAGCTCACACCGCTCACAATACCAGCGGTCGGGTGCCGCTCAATCAATGCACAAATGATCGATCATGAACAGCCAGCGATTATAAACCGAGTTTCAGGCCGAAACCGAATTGAAGGTTGCTCAGAAAAATCATTATTTTCGGTATAAAACAATCGAATTAGGACATGAAATTTTCAGAGAATGTAGATGACACATGTAATAATCAAATTCCGTAAAGTTGAAATTTTCAGCCAAAGACAATTTTTTATGATTTTGGTGCTCTATGTACTAAACCCCCATTGCGACTTTATACCCAAACTGAAAGACAGAGACACATATTACAAAAAAATACTCATGTATTTTATAGATAACAATAACACATTGTGTATTAAAGAAAGAACGAGGCAAATTCCTACTTGAAACTTGACATATGACACCTTAAAAAGTTCAAGGTTTCTCGTGGGCAATATTTGAGATACATGTATTATATTCTCAGCTTTACATCATATGTGAAGAGTTAAAGGGATAGTTGAGTTTTGGTAAAGAGAGTAAAGTTTGAATTTGAGTAACCAAAACCTGCACCATTACATCGCAAACTAATAGTTATAACTCCACCAAGCTCGAAAGGAATACAACATTACAAATGACTAAGTAAATAGCCTGTTATCATTAAAAAAAGAGCTGTAACAAATCAAGAGGGCGCTCTCTAAAAACTCATCGGTTTCGACCATTTTCAATAAAATATTGTGCATGTGATGTTTTGTTGAAATAGTGATTAGATAGATATATAATCAACAACTATTCAAAAACTTTTGTAAATATTTGAAAAGAGGAAGCATTAAACAAAATCTTTTAACCGGCTGCTGCAAAATTATCGAATTATTGTGGGGCCCAACAACAATTACAAATCGTTATGTTTATGGATATTTCAGCCATTTCTAAACCGATTTTGACAAATAAATAAATGCAATTTTATTTCTTTCAAATTTGACACTCAGTCCTTCATTATCTCACAAAAATATTATTTTGTGTAGCGCCCTCTATACCAAAACTCAACTATCCCTTTAATATATATAAAAGAAGTATATTTTTATAGTACGAGAAACAGTAAGACAACACAACGTATTACATTGAGGATATGAAGAATAGCACAAATATTTGAATTAGAAACAGAAAAAGAATACTAATATATTGATAAAAAATCATATCTGAATACAAAATCACAAGTCTAATTAGTATAAACTGAAAGATATAAAAACATATTTGTACTACAGTTCTACGAATGAGCGATTCAGAGCCATTATTGTAAATCAAAACACGACACAAGGAAATAAAGCTTGTCAAGATTTATTGTTGTAATTTCATTCTGATAAGTCGTTTCAGTATCGAACGTCTTCACTGATTAAGCTGTAATCGTTCGAGGGGTGATTGTCCAGGGGGAGGGTCCGGCAGACTGAGGGTGTTCCCCTCCCAACGTAGGGAGCTTTCCATTTTTCACTCGAAATTATGCAATCTGGTGCATACTTTCGAAGGTAATATGAAAAGCTAGATAAAAAAAAAGCATGACTTAAATCTACCCCCACTGATTAGACCGAAATACAAACACGCATATTCATAATAGGGCGCCAAAAGCTTCTCAAAAGTGTGTGTGTGGGGGAGGGGGGGGGGGGGGGGAGGGTGCGAGGGAGCAAAGCGACATAACGGGGGAGGATATTATGGAGGGGTGTCCTCCTCCCATCGTAGGCTGGGTTTTGGGGCTTTAAATTGTACCTAAACATAAAAGTAAAATTATATACAAGCTATGGATTCAAACATACATTATGTGCGAAAGATGTGTGTGTGTGTGTGTGTGGGGGGGGGGGGGGGTAGGGGGGTGGATCCCCTCCACTTTTCAAATTTCCCCGTTGGCTCCTGTTGACGCCGATCAACCACATTAGTCCAGTCAAGTATAGGGTCTTGACCTCGGCAAAATTGCAACATGGGAATTTTCTTTGAAATTCTGTTCAGGAAACTCCCTTGAACAACATAATACAATTCCTAAGCAAATCGAAGATGGGAAAGTGGATTGATTCGCATTATAAAGATAATTATCTAATTTGCATATTTCTGAAATGTGTTCAGAAGTCATTTCCTATCTAGTAATAGCACAATACTAATACAAACGATTATCCTTCGGTAATTTGGGACAATAAATTCAATCACGGTGCTCATTTGCATATATCATTGTATGGGCAACACCCTAAAAGCCAAGATGGCTTCCCCTAATTTGCATATTTATGAATATTATTGATTTTCTGTGGTTACAGCCTCTAATAAGCAATAATCCAAATTTTCATTTTCCATCCACGTTCTAAATATGTAGTCAAGATATTTCAAATTAGTTGCCCACTTGACAACCTCTAGAAATGCATATAAATTGCATAATCTACCTAATTTGCATATTCCCCAAAATTTAGTATATTGGGAACCCGGTAATTAAAAATAACAAGTTAATGCGACCACCTGCCTATAGCGACCACCTGCTCATAACGACCACTATCCGGTCCTCCCCTTTAAAATCATGTGTTAAACGACCTGCGTAATGCGACTACCTGCCTATTACGTGACCACCAACCACCCTATTTGGGTCCGCGACGCACGTATTAAACCTGTGTACAGCGACCGAAAATTGGCGCTAATGAGCGACTAGCAGGCAATTCATACTACGTCTAGCACTGGCTCGGCACTGGATAAATCCAGTGCCGAGCCATATGAATGGAAATGTCTAGCGTCTAGCACAAGGTTGCGCATGCGCATTATGTATTGCACGTTCATAATTTGCAAGTCATCGTTACGTCACAATAGAAGTGTACTAGTGCGTGTCAAATATCCACTGTTGATGCCAAGTATGAATGGTCGGCTTATCCAGTGCCGAGCCAATGCCGAGCCAGTGCTAGGCGTAAGTATGAATTGCCTGCAATTGAAGGCATCGACTCGGCCGCCTCTGGTCGTTCTAGGTCTATGTGTGGTCATGCCAATACTTTTGAAATCACAATGACCTTCAGACAGACGGTTAATAACCGACACCAATTTTTCAGACTCATAAACAAAGATTATTGCCCGTCAGTACCTGATGTTGATACAGAAATGCGTCGAACAAAGGCACTTTACTCAACATCACAACTTAATTTCATCTAACAAATATTTTAACTGCCGGGGGTGTTGCCCCCGTGATTCTTATCTTTTCATTGATTATCCGTGCGCTTGTTACGACCAAACATTACATCTTGACCTCAACATTCTATATAGAAAACTCCTCACGCGCAGCTGATTCTCTCAAGTCTCATGATGATTGCATTAAATAAATTTGTATTTTATATTTACAGATAATACACATATTTAATATTTTATAATGCCAATATATCATTTCAACTTTTGCTGTGGTTATGCATGCATCAAAATACTAAATTAAATATGGACACGTGGGTGTACATATGCCAAATAATTATACATGTGCATACAGACACAATATATGCCCAGACATTCAAAATGGCCGACAACCTGTCTAATGCGACCACCTGTTCATAGCGACCGCTTTTCGCCGGTACCTTGAGTGGTCCCTTTAGACAGGTTTGACTGTAATACACTTCCCAAGGTTTTGGGGGCAGCAATCCATTTATGATATTTATTTCCATATATCACCACATATATCACCATGGCAACCTTCTTAAAGCTATTTCTCATTGATTATAAATTGAGTCGAATTTGGTATGATTGTGAAGGTAATCTTGTACTTTACAAGCCTCGAGCAATTGAGATTTTACACAAATTGTTTTATATTTTGTTATCGAAATTGAAAATGAGACAAATTCACCCTCCAAACCAGGCCCAAAGTCACCCTGATCTCGCAGCTTAGATCGATGACGTATACCAAGGGGGTATGGATTCTCTGCTGTGCATGCGGGATCGCCGCGGTATACAGGTTTGCGTGCAGTATTTTGTTTACAACAACCATCGCTCGCTCGTTTTGACTCGCTCTGTTTCGACTGAATCAACTCGAATGGCGGACGACCCGAATTTAGATTTGAGTTTTGAAGTAAAATATGAGATAGATGAGACAGAGAACATGTACGGTACATGAGCCAGATCGCTGCGCGCGCACTGCTGTTACAATAATATCGTTACTTGTCGCTCGAGCTACTGTAATATCTTGAAAAATGACTTCGCCAGTGTTGATCAGCACCGCAATTCCGCAATCAACATCACACATGGATCAATGATATGGGAGTGTACTAAACGTTATCGATGTCACATGGGGCTTGTACTGTAGCTAGCTTAGCTGTGACGATTTTACATACAATATTTACATCACCAGCGTGCGATCGAGGCTTCGTCGGCTCCGCTTGGGCCCATCGGCTTGGGTATCCGTGGGCTGGCCGCGCCGGGCAGGGGTGACGCCAGAGTAGCGCTAACTGGAGGAGCTAGCTAACCGCTATTAGTATTGTACGTCGCGCTGCTCTCGCACGTCCAGCGTATAAGCTACAGCACGTATAGTGCAGTGTAAATACGTGCCTTCGCAGTTAATTCCGATCGCAATATCACGTGACAAAATTCTAGTACGCTCGGATCGACGAACGACGTAGCAGCCGCCGTTCTGTGTTTAAAGTCAATGTACCCTTTACTATCTGACATGACATCCAAAACTAAATGAAGATATCATTCATGAATATCAACTATATGGACATTGTCATTGCCTACATATATCGAGAACAATATACATTTTCAGATTATTCAAGGAATACGATCGTTTGTTTAAAATTACAGGATACAACTCGAGTTTGATTGACAAAAATGACTGTCCTTTCTTCTTGCATGCATGCCTGCTGCACCGTACATTGCACGTGCACGTATGCAATTGAGCCAATTGGTTTTGTGTTTCCTATAACTGCAGAACGAAATCAAGAACCCGATTAAACCCAAATTTAACTACTAAGTATTCATTTCTGACAAACTTAATATGATTTTCCCCTAGTATGGAATATCTAAAATACATTTCAATGCTTTTCCATACAAAGACAATTCTTACCCTTCATTTGAGACTGTGTTTGTTGCAGTTTCCCGAGCGAAACATAGCAGTACGCGGCCCGGGTGCGGCCCGGGTACAATGCAGACAGTGCTTGAACTGCATGCAGCTTGATTGCATGCAATGCAGTGCGCCGCGAGCCGTGTGATTATAAGTGGCATTCGAGTTTCGAAATATGTTCATCAAAACTCAGTTTGTTGCATTACAATGTGACAGAAATGATCGTATTTGTTGGAAATGTTAGACAGATGTTGTTCTCTTTGCATAATTATCACTACAAGTTTCATGAAATTAATATTCATGAATAAATATTTTCATTTAGTTTTGGATGTCATGCCAGAAAGTAAAGGATACATTGACTTTATACACAAAACGGCGGCTGCTACGTCGTTCGGCGATCCGAGCGTACTAGAATTTTGTCACGTGATCTTGCAATCGCAACAACTGCGAAGGCACGTATTGAATCATGATTTCACTCGCAGATTCGGCGATTGATTTACCCATTTTTACCTTATCAGACACATTAATGAATAAAAGAATAACCATACAATGAATATAAGTTGTTGTTTCATTAGTTCAAAATGTTTAAACCACATAATTATACAGAAAATAGTTTAAACGACCACGGAAGCCTCGGTATGAAGGGGTATAATCCCGGTATATTATGTGGTAGATAACGAAGCTTCCTATTGGATAACCCCTTTGATGACGTCAGTACAACATACACAGCTATATGACTCCGCAAGTCGCTGGATTAGGGTTTTGAGGCAGTGTTCAATATTTTCAATTTTTTTTCAATTTTAGGATGTGCGAGTACTTGGAATGTATTTTTTTCATATTATGTATGATCTCAACCCTCTGTAAAGATATAATTTGGTAAATATTTGTTTTTTAATGAAACATATAGCTTTAAATCCAAGATGGCGGCTCCCCAAATTACACATGTAATAATAGACGATTCCATTCTGTTGGTTATATTAGACGATATTATTTATGAACTCTCACTTTTTTGATTTAACTAGAATACTTGAATCTCAATGTAGTTGGTTGCTAACAGTAAACAAATTTATACTTTAATAACATAAATGTCGTAAGTGTGGCAAATAGCATTATCTCCTTAAAAATGCTAAAGGCGGCCATCTTTGATTTATGTGGGTTGCCAAGGTGATACGTCGAATTAGGTATCGTAAATGCACGATATTACCTGATTTCTGAAAATATGCAAATTATGGATAAAATCTAATTATGCTAATTACATGCATTGCAAGAGGTTGCCACAGCGGCAACCAAGCTGAAGTATATTTGATGAACAATTAGAACATGATTGAACAAACAACAAGCTGTAATTATTGCGCATTAGAGGCTGTAGCCACTGAAAACAAATAATGTTCATGAATATGCAAATTATATATGAGGAAGCCATCTTTGATTTCAATGTGTTGCCCATATGGCACTTGTAAATGAGCACCGGAAATGGATTACTTGCCCCCAAATACCTTATAATATTAGTTTAATTACTAGTGAACTATTCCTAGAAAGAAAATGACCCCTCACCTTTTTTCACAATTATGCAAATTAGCTAATTATCTTTATAATGTAAATTACACCACTTTTCACAGGTTCGATTTTTTACGACTTTTAGTATGTTGTTCAGGGGAGATTCCGGAACAGAATTTTGAAGAAAAATCCCATGTTGCAATTTTGCCGAGGTTCCCCCCTAATATTTGTTAGATTGACTGGACTACATACAACCCACTCAGGCAAACTACAAATTTAATACGCACATACCCTAAATGCATGTAAAAGAAAGATACCAATTTGGGGGAGGGTATAGAAGGGGGTAATTTGGTTTTAATTTCACTTTCCGCTATTTGGTTATTATTACTAATATTATTATCATAATTTATCAAAATTCTATATCGAAACATTTACTTATTTGTGACAGCATGGCAACCCCCCATCACTTTCCCGGAACTGCACTACTTACACGATGGAAACAGTAATCACATTAATAATCCGTGATATATTTTCAAGACATGAAACCAAATACAACATCATAAGTGTCAAAGGCCCCGTTATCAAAAGAGATAAAATCGGTTATAAAGATGCAATTAGTTTAGAGTCCGATCATGTGACTAAACGCGCAAATGTGATTGATTCAAACATGCACATTTTCAACTTAATGAGCAATTTTAATTTTATTTGCAATGGGGCCCAGATGATAAAAATAGTCTTCAGGCAAAAGAAGCGTCGCCACACAGCACTGTTACTTCCATTATAACTGTCCAATACACCGGTCTTACAACGAGATGACTGAACATGGCAAGCTCACATGGATTCATTTCAGTTCGTATTATCATTGGTTTACTTATTTTTGTCATTGGTGTATATAGTCATTCATTTTCCTGCAAAGAGCAAGTCACTGTTGGAAATCAGAGTTTGTTTATAATTGTGGAATGCACATATACCAATCACCTTGATTTCACCGGGTCATATGCACAAGTGGAATGGAGTCGGTCTGGTGAACAAATTGCGGTATGCATTCTCAAAATAGGCTATTCGCAAATTGGCTTCAATTATATCTGCAACTCGGTCTCCCCTGATTACCTGTTTTGGCGGTGTGATCGGGAATGCTTTGCACTTGGTGTAAAACATCAGCAATCTTTGACTGGACCCGGAGATAATTATTATATATCAATTTTAGGCGAGAAAAAAACACTCGCGTTAACTATTCCTGCTAGTGATGCATATGATCATGACGAAGAAGTCAACGCATCCCCGTCCACCGATAGCAGAATATCTACATCTGCAATACTACTGGATACTACTTCAACGTCAGAAAGATTGCTTACTTCAATGATTTCAACATCCTTTAACGCATTTTCAGAAGGAAACTATACTGAACAAGATATCAACAACAACACTTTTGGAGAGAGCAAAAGCATTATTGTCATAATATTAATTACGAGTTTGCTCATTACGTTTGCTTTATTATCAAATACTTTGTATACGAAGTTCCACAAAGGCAAAACATGTAATGGTCATGTCTTAACCAGCATGACGTCAAGGGCAGAGCACAATATTCTCACGAATCAAGAATCGATAAGAATGGACATTATGCCAAGGGTTGACGAGATACAGGACAGCGTTGCCAGATCAAATAGCGCAACAGGTGACATAATTGGCGAACATTTAAATAAGATATCATGCTTGCATACTGTTTTACCACCCTATCCTGTACCATTTACACCAAGTCGTCGATGTCTCAAAGAGGACTCACTCGTCCAAAATGGTTGTGGTTCTAGTGGTAAACGAACTTTAGGGGCAATCGGTGGAATCATACCAGCTGAGGAAGGGGATTATGAAGACATCAACAATATGCGACAGGTTTCTGGGGACATCTATTGTGACGTGAATGATGTAGAATTGAACTCATCACTCTCGTGTCCACAAATTCGAATGCCCTCTGAATCATGGTATGGCACTAATGACAAGGTAGAACTAGATCAACTTTATGCTAAGCCATCAAAACAGATCGTCTCTAACATCACCCAACAATCCGATTCAATATTTCGTGAAACTTTGCGCGGTGGTTGTTATCCAGAGATCAGTCTTCCTTATGCATCTGCGGCTCCCTTCTTTCCTCCGAATAGGATAACGTGTAATTATGACGGTAATGATTATAATGATTGTGATGATGGTGATGGTGGTGGTGGTGGTGGTAGTGGTGGTGACACTTTTGAATTATACGATAACCAGCACATGATCTCTTCTTCTACTGAGAATCTCGACCTAACTGCCCATATGGCAGGGCCACCTGAAGACTACCCAGGTGGTTCCACAGAGAGTGGATACGATCATCTTCGTCGTCCTCATTGCGAACGGCATGTATCCCTCGACGATCACCAATGTGGACATTTACTTACACTGGATCAAGAAGTATCTAGTGACAGAGAGGGGGAAATTAGCGTTCCGAAAGATGTCTGTGGTAATTTAATGCCGACGGTGGAGCCCGAAGAATCCGAATTAAAAATGGCGTTCATACAGGAATTATTTGACTCGAATGACTATGACCTATTGAGCCCAACTTCATAACTTGTAATCTTCTTTCATAAACAGTAACAAACAACTGTTTGTTGTTCGTTTGTTTGTTTAAATCTTCCTATTGTATACATATAATAATTTATAAAATTGATCTCGAATTCATTTAAGATGAAACTCGTGTGAAATGTGGCTTTCAATAAGTGTGTTCACATTTAAATATCAATTTAATACAGTAAGCAAATAACCATCGACTGGGAGGGTGATGGCAAAACTATACGTGCCGAGGTGATCTGCGAAGGTGCTGTCATGCCGGGGCGTAGCCGAGGCATGATAGTTACCTTCGCAGATCACAGAGGCAACGAATAGTTTTGCATCCATCACCCGAGTAAGGAAATTTGGTTATTTGCTTTATATCCCTCATATCATTTTGATCACTAACGACCTATAACTAACACAAAGTGCTCAAAAGTTCGGGATATTAGGCAATTGATTATGTTTTTTTTTTCAATTTTGTCAATCCTGCATATGAACAAGATTTATGATTAAAAGACTAAGACGCTATTATACCATTGTCTATTAAGCGTAGCCGCGAGTAAACTTTGCGCACCAGCGCGCTACCTTTCTGCGCACAAACGCGCGCACGCGTACTTGCGCGCCCACAAGCGTTCGCATTGGCTGCCGCTGCGTTCTGGGTTGTAAACGTTCGCCGATTCCTAATTTAGAGGTTATTAACAACGTGCCCTATGAGATCACATGCGTAGCAGCAATAAAGAACTGTACAAAAGAACTGTACAAAAGTACTATAATTATGAGGTTGGGATTTGATGGGAGAAATTATACTTGAACACGTGACGGCGTTTCGACCAATCACATGGCTAGAACATTCTCATGAGGGATATAATACCAAATATAACCATGTAATGTGAAATATATACGCCCATAAAAGATAAATGAATAGTAACGTGAATCAAGTATGTTATGTAAATAAACATACTTTATAGGTGTTTCACTATTTACATAATTTATATAATTGTCAACTAATACTGTGTAAATGTTTTATTGAAATGTATACTAGACACAACAAATTGGTTTTAGTAGTTATTGTGTACCATTTGAAATGTGTAAATATCCTGCATGTGTCATTGTTATTATATCTGATCGTAGCCTATATACGTAAACTACACTTACAAAAGGTTGTATGCTTGTATTGCTCTGATTCGAACGCTCGTTATAATACTATAATTGAGCTTATTGTGAATCATAACGTTATTACAAGGGATTTAGTACTTACTTAGAACGATAGCGGTTGTACCATATACATTGATGTATTCGTATTAACAGTAGAAGCATGGGACAGGTTTTTTTTTTCTTCAAATTTCTCTTTCATTAACAAATTATATTTACGATTGAATTGTTCGGGATTTTAACTACCCACTGGATAGCCATTACCATGAACAAAATCAATACAATGAGTTAGTGATTGTCACTTTATGTTTTTGCTCATTACTCGGCCATATAACATCGTCTAGATGGCGTAATTTATATAATTCGTCTCTCTATATGTAATTTTTCCCGAAGAAAAACAATTTGGCACTCATTTCTCATGAAATCGATCAATTTTGGGGTAATTAGTAAATATCTAATTGCCCTGGGTACCCCCCTTTTAAATCGCTAAAATGTGACGTCATCTAAAGAACGGACTAATGAACCAAATTCTGTAGATGACGCGTCATGACGTAAGCCAATGAATTGTTAATCACATGTCGATCACGCTGCCGATTTCGGACCCTAAATGTGGGTGGGGCGTAAACTGGCTGCTAAGTGAGATTTGGCATCAGAAAACTAGTCTTAAATTACTACTGTGTTTATTTTCATGGATTTTTTTCGGCAGACCTATGTTTCAAGTCATCAGCTATGGAATAAGTGTCAAGGGACGTTGTATTCTGTAGTTACTTTAACTGTTTGATCTTCCACTGTAAAATGAAAGAGCCCCCATATACATGTATATCAAAACACCAACCCATTTGTGACAGCGTGGGATACCCTCAGCATTTTCCTGGAACTACAGTGCTTTAACCAACGTTTACGATGGTGAACTTATATATATTATGGGGAAAGTAAAATATCCTCCATTGCTTCAGAACTGGATACCGAAGAATCACAAACCGAGCCGAACCTTTCATTACTAACAAGCGAAGCACACATCAAGGGAGACGATGCTGAAATAGAAATTGTAAACTGCAGCAATCAGGAAAACAAAATAATTCTGATCACATTATTGACCATGAGTTTTCTTATAACCGTTGCTTTGTTATTGAATTTATTTCAAAAGAAAGCTCACCGATGGAACAACTGTACTATGAATGTATTTCGACGCATAACGACGAGGACACAGTCCAATATCTTTACCAATCAAGAGTTGGTGATGTCCGGGGCTCACGAGTCAAATGAAATCGATAACGATCCCGCGAGCCATACACCAGGTCGTCCTACCTTTGTAGATGACTCCCTCGTCCAAGGCATATGTGACACTAGTGAAGACATAAACTTGGGGGCAATGGCCGGAACCGTGACAGACGAGGTAGGGGATTACGAAGACATTAACAACATGCGACGAGTTTCTGAAGATTTGTTCTATGACGTTAATGATCTGAAGTTGAACCCATCGTCCACTAATCAATATGTCTCATCTTCTGAATTACTGTATGTAACAAAGGACGAGGCAGACCTAGATCTAATATACGCGAAGTCCTCAAATTTTGATAGGCCCCATTCTTCAAAACAAATCGCCTCTAACATTACCCGGCAATCACAACCACAATTTCATGATATTTTGTGGGGAGATATCCACCTTTCTGATGCATATGCGGTTTCCTTCCCCATTGCGAATCGGCCAACACGTAATGATGATGATAATGCTACTGATGGTGATGACATTGTTGTATCATTCGACAGACAGCTTTCCGATTCTGATAAGAGTACTAACCCAAACAGTTCCACCGTGAATGGATACGATCACCTCCGTCGTTCGAACTGCGAACAGATTTTTCCCCTCAATGATCAGCCCTTTGGAAAGTCAATTCCAGTGGATCAAGATGTATCTAATGATGGGGATGTGGAAATTAGTGTTCAAAGCGATGTCTGTGGCGATCTAACACCGACGGTACGGCCCGAAGAATCCGAGCTAGCGAAGGAGTCTATTGAGGAATCGTTTGACTCTAATGACTACGACCTATTGAACCCAACTTCATAACTTGTTACCCTCTTTCATAAAACGTAACATGCATACCAGTTTGTGAATTTATATTGTTCGTTTTGTTTGTATAGATAATTGTATTATATAACATTGATCTTAAATGTATTGAAGATGAAATTCGTTTGAAAACTATCTTGATAAGTACGTTCACACTTAAATAGCAATGCAAACCAGTACCAAATATCAAGACGTATACTGTCACATACGCTGTTGCACCACAAATTGTCGTACCTGCACAAATTGTCGTAGGCGACCTTTCGCGTGATAATTCCGCAAGAATGATCATTTTAATCCAAAATGTATGTCATCATGGCTTTGAACAGGACCGTAGGTGTGGCGACAATTTGTGGTGCCAGCTACCAGCACAAATTGTCGCCGTCGCCTCCACAAATTGTCGCAAACGACAATTTGTGCATAAAGCGACAATTTGTGGTGTCAACATTTTGCACAAATTGTCGCCTACGACAATTTGTGCAGGTACGACAATTTGTGGTGCAACATACGCCCTTCGAAGATAGATGAATATTCACGTTAATCAATTACGAAATGTAAATGTAAGTACTTTGTAGGTTGTCGATAATTATTCTAGTTAATACAATATATATTTCGTATTTGAAATGTATAATATAGAAAACAATTAGATTGGGTAGTTCTTGTGTATCTGTTAAAATTTGTAAATACTCTTCATGTGTCATTATACATGCATAGCTCATCGTAGACTATGCGTAAAGGTGTACTTACAAATTATTGTGTGCATGTATTGTTCTGATCCAAGGATACCATGCCTGTATCGCCATATCATACACCTTTTATTCCAGGGCGTATATCCATGTCCGTTCAAGACAATTGTAATAATAATAATAATGCATTTATATAGCGCCTTTTCCATGTTGAATGTTCAAAAGGGCTGTTTAAGTTCAAGTTACTGAAAGAGATAAGTTTTCAATTAATCTTTAAATTTGATTAATGAAGCTTGGTTGTGGAGGGTCAGAAGTAGTTTATTCCAAAGTTTGGGTGCTGCGGAAGCAGTTTATCCCCATGCGTTGGACGCATTTTGATGCCAATAAAGCAAGATGTTTAGACTTTATTGGCGGAACAATGAAAGAAAAGGAAGTGAAGTGAAGTGAAATGAAGGTCTCGAGAATATGAAGGAGTTTCAAATTCTGATGATTTGTATTGTGATGAGAATGTTTGGAATTTTAACTTATCGTCCACGAATCCAGGTATTGTATGGAACCAATGACGTGAACTACATTAACTATACGCTTAACATGCATCACGTGTTCAAAGGCCTCTTTCAACACGGGTTGTAACTAGCATCACCCTATATTCAATCAGATTCAGCATTTTGTTAACATTTTCATGGAGGATGTTATCCAGGATAAATCTATCTTTCTGATGCATCTGCGGTCCATTCTATCCTCTGAATTGACCAACATGTAATGTTGAAGTTGCCTTCTACTTCTGATAAGAATACTGATCAAACCAACATGGCTAGGCCACCCGCATGCTATACCTGGTGTTTCCATATAAACGATCACCGTCGTTGTCCTCACTGTGAACACACTGAGAGCTCATACGATAGAGACGTGGGAATGATTGGTCCGACAAACGATCGTAGTGGTCTAAAGCCCGGCGCAGACAGAGCCGACTCGACCCGATCCGACTAGTTTCCAGTCAGGCCAGAGTCAGTTTCGCTAAGACGGAGCCGATCCAACATATTGAATCGGCGTCGAATGGCCTCCGACTGCCACTTGACTGGAAAAACCGGAGTCCTGAGGCAGCGCATACTCAGTTTATCAGGCTGAAAACCAGTCGGATTGGGTCGAGTCGGCTCTGTCTGCGCTGGACATAACGCCGACGGAGGGACCTAAATAATCGGAGTTAGAATTGGCGTCGATCGAAAAATTATTTGACGCGAATGACTACGACCTCTTGAGCCCAACTTCATTACTTGTAATCCTCTTTCATGAAAAGCAAAATGTACAACTTTTGTATGTAAATTTGTGTTGTTCTTATGATTGTACATGTATTATTCTTCCAATGATTTAAACATATAACTAATGTATTTCTATAAGTATGGTCTCATTTAAATGGCAATTGAAGATGGCATGTCACTTATGCTCGTATAAAATAGATGAATAGTTATATTAAACATGTTTGAAATCTAAATATTATCAACATTTTGCGAAGTGTATACAATATTGTTGAATGCTAATATAATAGCGAATTGTGAGAAAATTATAATAATGAACAAAATGATTTCGGCTAGTCTTTGTCCCTGCTGAACCATGTTTAATACACACTGCACATTTCGGGTATATAACTAATCGTAGCCTATTGATTGTATATTGATAAATATACTTACAAATGGTTGTATGCATTTATTGTTATGACCCAAGCACTGTTATGATCCAAACATTGTTATGATCAAAGCATTTTAACTAATGTGAATTATAACGTTATTGATTTTGATTCTCTGTGTATTACTGTGGGCTGATGTGTGTAGTATAATTTAAATTCAGTGTGGGTAATATAAACTAGTAAGTATAATGCAGCTATTAATTTAATTGGTCGCTATTGAGGTGTACTAATGTACATTTCATAATTGCATCAATATTATTTTTGCATTTATGATGGTTTATCTGAAATCTGTTAAACTTCTTATTTTATTCGTTATACATGCATATGATTGATTTCATTAAATGATTCCAGCTGTATCAATAACAATGTCTCCGTTCGTTATCGTTAATGATATTTACAGACAAAAAATTACTTAAGATCTCATAATTCTCCATTAACCCTAAGTAGGACGATTTCCCCAATTGCTCGGCAACGCGTATACATTTCTCTTTCACGTCTTGCGGAACGTTTTTCAATAAGTTTTTTGACCTACTGTTACAAATTCACATGGCCTCTCCTTATCAACAAAAAATTGCTTATTCGCGTGATTTGTGTGCAAAACATATTGACTTATCAATTTCCTTAAAAAGAGATAAAACATTGATTAATTGGTCTTATATTATTTTCAAATGTTACTTTTGGGGCTTATAATAGTGTAATAAAAAAGTTGAACAAAACAACACAATAATACAAGAAGTTATAAACACAATATCAACCAAAAGGAATGGGTTCGCTGTGTAAATTATTTCGGTGTATTAACATTCCAATTATTTGTGTAAAGAATATGTAGTGATGACCAATCGCAAAAGTCCCCAAAGTATATATTTTAATTTGCAAAAAAGGAATGTCATGACCTCCTTTGCATAATTGACCATGAATATGCAATTACGTTAATTACAACAACAAATATTGTATTTCATATATTTTACCTCACGTGTGTGTAATGTTTCTAAATCAATTCTACTACATGTACTATTCTTGTTTAGATACATGTTTACACGTCCTCGTCAATAAAACGAAATAAAACAAAACATTATCCTCCCGTCTCTTCACTGGAGATAAATAAGTTAACTTAGCTACTCAGGTTCACTTTTCCAAATGTCTTGTTCAAGTGAATTCATTTAATAGGGACTCAAGTTGTTAAGTATATAATTACAACTAAACAAGAAAAGACACATTTTAGAGATAGCAATAATGTATTATTTCTTACACAGAGAACGAGGCCAACCACTACTTGAAACTTGACATGACCCCTTATAAATTACAATGTTTATCCTGGTCAATATTGAGATATTTTACATTATTATCAATATTAAATAACATGTGTTCATCTATACAAGTAGTATACGTTTATCGAGCAGAAACAGAAACAAAGCGCAATTCATCATAGTAAACAGAGAAAACAGCACTAAAAATGACAATCAAATATATAAACACATCAATAAATAATATCGAAAGTGCACGAAGTACACGAAGTCATAATTTATCATCAACAAAAAAGACAGACACGTATTGATTTGGTCTTACATCATTAGGATAGAGAAATTCAATGCCTTTGTTGTAAATCAGAACACAACACATCAAGGAACAGCTAAAGCTCGACAAGATTTGTTTTTCTGATTGTTCAATTCCATTCTGAGACTTCGTTTCAGTATCGAAAGTCGTCAATCATTCAGCGTAACTTTAATTGTCTAAAAAGGTGTACATGCGTATCTCTCCACTGTATCATTATTTTCACCCAAAATCCCAAACCTTAGGTTAAAAATGTTCAAGTATTTAAAGGGCGCCCTCTTGGGCTAGCGGCTGCTTTTACAAAAATGAAACAGCCTTCAAATTTAGCCGTTAATATGTTTTTTACCACTCGAGCATAGTTGAGTTATAACTTTTAGTTTTTAATTATTATTGTACAGTTTGGGTTACTAAAATTAAGTTCGACCAGAACTGTGCGCTAACAAAACGTCTAGAAATCGCATTTGTTGGTACTGATATCGCGAAAGTATCTAAAAAAAAAAAAGCCTAGTTAGATGGTAAAAGAAAGACAAGAGGATTGAAAGAGGATAGCATTACAAAAGTATGGCACGGGGCAGGGGGTGGGCACGTGCCCCCAAATCCTTTCACCGAAAACAGTAACAAACATCAGGGGAGAATATGTTTGACAAAAATGCGTAAGCTGAACCCCCTTTCTATCAATTCAACCTTGCTACGCCATTGTAAATACTAAATACACACATATGCACATATTATTCATTTAATACACACAACACATATTTACACACTCAGCGAAGGCATAACACCATCATACCTACTCCTAACAATAACAATCATTTACCTCCAAATTATAACTACAACACAAGTACGCGTAAGTAGTTTCGTAATCATGGTAATGGAGTGGGCACACGAGCCTTGCGACGACCTGCAACAGCCTGCAACAAGACAATAGAACTTATGAAGGGCCGATCATGTTCGAAATAACTAGACGTTACATCAGAATGCAAATATCGCAATAAATTCGGTATTATTCCCATTATAGCCATAAATAGGTTGTATGTATTACATTTAGGCTAAAGTAAACCTAACATGTTATTTACCGTGCTTAATAAGCATCATAAGCCTGGTTTTGGGTTGTCGATCGAACAATAGCACGACTGGTCACGAGGAACGCATGCGCCGTGTGTTCTCTTGCGACGGCAGGTTCCCGTCGCAAGTCTTGTCGCAAGGTTTTTGAACATCAAAAAGTCGGTTCAAAATCCGTTGCGATCAAAACAATAGAAGAGAGAGAGAAAGAGCAAGGTGATTGCGGTTATTGCGGTTATTGCGGTGGCTTCATCTCACCCTATTGACCTATTGAAATTGCATCCATGGCAAATATTCATGGTTTGGTAGACAATACTTAATCCTGAATACTTCAGGCAAGTCTCGTCGCATGTGGTGACCTATTGAAATCGTATCCATGGCAACGATGCATGGTTTGGTAGACAATGATTTATCCTGAATACTCCAGGCAAGCCTCTATATATTTCTGCTTTTCATCAAAAGTTATTTATTCTCATTACATACCCTTACCAAAAATGAAAGGGAGGTGTTCAACCGACAAATTTGTATTATCATTATTGGGATTGGCATCCACATGACAACGATCGAATGGGATGGGGGGGGGGGGGGGGGGTGGGGGGTCTCGGCTCTTGCACTCTTGGGGCCCACGATTCTCTTTCATGTCCCACAGTTATTATTTTTGTTGTTTTTCTACCTTGTTTACCGCGGTAATTTATATTTGGCCTATTGGAGGTCTTTGTATGAGCTAATTAAGAGCCAAAAGCTTGCACCACGTCCTATGTTTTTATTTTGCAACATTTGTCTTTGCTATGGCTCCATACTCAGGCTAATTTCATACAACCTTGGTGCACCAATAGGGTACCCACCGCTAGCATGCTCCTCAGGGAGTAGAGGATGTGTACAATGCGGGTCTGACGCTTAGAGGCTATTATAGGCGCTATATACTACGAACTACTATTATTATTAATTATTATTAAATAATATTATTATTATAATTAACAATATTACTATGATAATTATTATTATTAGTAGTAGTAGAAGTAGTAGTAGTAGTGGTAGTAGTAATAATAGTAATTTGTGCATCAAGACCATATCCTTGAATTGCGGAACATTTTATGAGTGTTTATATTGTACATCTGCAGTGAGTTTGTACAGGGCGGTGATGTATTACAGACTTTGGCAAAATCCGCCTTTCATATGTGCACGTGACCAATCGCAAGCTGTTGCAGGTCGTCGCAAGTATCGTGTGACCACTCCATAAGTAGTTTCGTGATTTCTTTTTATTTCCACTTTTTTTTTCTATTACATGCACATGATCAATGTTATTACATCACAGATCAAGCTTACATTTTCAATCGATACAACATTTCCAAAGCACATTTGACAGGTCAAGGATACACGGTCTATACAATGGTGAAATTAATCACATAATAGACACGTGTTATTTGTCAAGTCCATGAAACACAATAAATCACCACGACACTAATTAGCGTACACGTAATGAAAACAAGTTACATAACCTGAGCGTTGTTGCATGCAGAGATACAATTGTTTGTAAGTTACAGTTACTTGTAAGCTAGACAATTTGCGCGTTTTAGCCAACCAGATGATCTTGCTTACAATTAATTAATTGTAATTTACAATCGATTGTGTCGCTTTCTGAAACGGGGTCCAGCTGATACAAATAGTCTTTACGGGAAAGAAGCGTCATCATACAGCACTGTTACTTCTACAATAATTGTCCAATACAAGATGACTGAATTATGGCAAGCCCACAGGTATTATTTTCAGTTCGCATAACCATTGGTTTACTAATGTTCGTCATCGGTGTGTATGGAGCCAGATATCCCTTTTCCTGTGATGAGCCAGCCACAATAGGAAACACGAGTTTGATTACAATTGTGGCATGTAGAGCTTTTAGTCTCGATTCTTACACCGAGTCATATGCACTGGTGGAATGGAGCCACTCTGGAAAAACAATTGCTGAATGCATTACCAGAATAAGCCGTCAATATATTGGCTTTAATGATAACTGTATCTCGGTCTCCACTGATTACATGGTATGGCGGTGTGGTCTTCACTGCTTTCAACTTGGTGTAAAACATCAGCGGTCTTCGACTGGACTCGAAAAGGTTCATTATATATCAGTTTCAGGTGATATTAAATCACTGGCGTTAACCATCAATGCTAGTGATGAAAATGATGGAGGAGTCCACCCATTCACATCAACCGATAGTCAAATAACTTCCATCGTTACCGAATTTGACGCCGAGTAACTGGAAGAATCACAAACTGAATATAATGTAATACATAATCTAACAGGCGAGGCACATGACGAGGTGAAAGATACCGAATCAAACATCGTGAACCAACTTTTTTTTGCTATAAAATTTACTGCTATTGCGGTCATTTTCATTTGGTCAGTTTATATATATTATTTGAAAACTCACCAAGGCAAAAACTGTAACTGTCATACACTTCAAACAATTACGTCGAGGGCACAGATGGTCTAATGTGGCCACGGATCAAGTTTTGATTAGACTGAAAATGATGGTACGGGTTGACGACTCACAGGAACACGGTGACCGTCTAAAAAACGTAACAAACGACTTTTGATGTCATACTTGCACACTATTTTACCAGCATACCCTTCACCATCCACTTCCGGTCTCATGTCTGTTAAAGAGCACTTACCTGTTGAATACGTTTGAGTTCTAATAATCTGATACTGAGATAAGTTTAAGGGCAACAGGAAAATGTGCATTTTGACGTGAATTATCTACACTCATCGGGTACACGTTTACATGATCATGACAACGTATCTTAACATTGTATTTGAAACATACTATGACAAGGCAGCCGTAGATCAACTTTATGCTAAACCATCAATATGCCTGTTTACAAAAGATCGCCTCTAACATCACCAAACAATCAGATTAAAAATTGCGTGAAACGTTGCTTGGTGGCAGTAATCCTGAGATCAATCTTTCTGATGCACCTGTGACTCCCTTCTTTCCTTCAAATATACCAACATGTACTGTTAATGGTCATGATGATGGCGGTGATGACATCGTTGCTATTTACGATAACCAACGCTTGCTCTCTGCGTCTGCTAAGACTACGGATGCAACCGCCGATATGACAGGGTCACTTGCAGACTACCCTGACGGAACCATCGACAATGAATACGATCATCTTCGTGGACCTTACTGCGAACAACATTTATCCCTCTACGATCACAGCTGTGGAAATTCAGTTACGGAGGTTCAGAAGGAATCTAACGATGGAGATGAAGATTTTAGTTGTCCGACAGATGTTGGTAGCGGTCTAACGCCGACGGCGGAGCCTGAAGGCGAAATCGTAGCTAGAAATATCGTCGATT
The DNA here is from genome assembly GCA_037951105.1 of Echinarachnius parma. Lineage (NCBI taxonomy): Eukaryota > Metazoa > Echinodermata > Echinoidea > Clypeasteroida > Echinarachniidae > Echinarachnius > Echinarachnius parma. Next base: position 7,117 of record JBAMJV010010595.1, on the reverse strand, counting down.
GAAAATCGTTTGACGATCTACAAGGACGTTTTGAGCCAGAATCCCTAACGTTTAAACCTTTATAATAATATGCAGTTTATATCCCTCGATAATCACCTCTGTGTACATGGTTGACGGGCAGTATGCTTCAGTTCAGGAGACATCTAACGCTGGAGATGTAGACTTTGGTGATCAAAGAAATGTTTGTAGCAATCTATCACCGATGATGGAAACTGAAGAGTTCAAGTTAGATTTGGTGTCGATAAGGGAATTGTTTGACACTAAACCAACTTTCGAACTTAAACAAATCTGCTATACATGAACTATAATATTTCTGAATTGATGTGGTTTGTTTTGATGCACATTAATGCCGACACAGGGTCTATATAGCAGGAGAACCGAGTATGGAAAGGGCACCGGGATTTATTTCAGTCCGCATTATCCTTAGTTTGCTTGTTTTGCTTTTTTGTGGATTCGGTTCAAGTGAATTATTTTACTGTTATGAGCAAAATCCACATCAAAACCGAAGTTTAATTACAAGTGTAGAGTGTGTATTAACCGACTATTACAGGCCATTCATTATGGTGGAATGGAGTATATTACATGACCTCAGTGTCTGGGAACCATGCACAATCAGCAGATGGACATAGAACAGCATTTATCACAAGCGAGGCACATACCGAGGGGGAAAATACTAAACTACATAATGCCAAATACAATGTTCTTGAAAACAAAATTATTCTTGTTATGATATTGATAGTGACTTTACTCATTACATTTGCTTTGTCATGTAATGTATTGTACAAAAAATGTCACCAAGGCAAGGAACGTGACGGTCATGTTATTAGGAGTATGACCTGGAGAGCACGGCACAATCTGCCCACGAATCAAGAGTCGATAGGAATGGACATTGTGCCGAGGGTTGACCAGTCACAGGAAAACAGTGACAGTCCAAATAGCGTAACCATGGTAACAGTAGCCACAAATCCCGAACACATGAATAGGATTTCATGCTTGCATACTATTTTCCCACCCTATCCTGCATCCTCTCCTGAATCAGGTTCCATATCTCTTAGAAATGACCTCCTCGATCAAGGCGGGTGTAGTGCTAATGAAGCAGAAAGTTTAGGGGCGATTGGCGGACCCACGGCAGCAGAGGAAGGGGATTATGAAGACATCGCCAACATGCGACGAATTTCTGGAGATGTTTATTGTGACGTTAATGATATGAAGTTGAACCCATCGATCACATGTTTACCGGATCATATATCGTGTGAATCATTTAATGTACAACATGTACGTAACATCACTCAAGAATCAGATTCAAAATTTCGTGAAAATTCGCGTGGAGGGTTTTATCCAGAGACCAATCTTTCGGATGCATCTGTCGTTCCCTTCACCCCTTCGAGTAGGCGGACATGTAATGATGGTGATGATAATGATGATGATGGTGATGGTGATGACATCGATACAATTTACGATAATCAGCGGTTGCGACCCGCTCTCGCTAAGAATCCTGACCTAACCGACCATATGACAGGGCCATCTGCAGACTACCCTTGTGGTTCCACAGTAAATGAATACGATCATCTTCGCCGTCCTCACTGCGAACAGCATTCGTCCCTCGACGAATACTGCTGTGGACGTTCACCTTTAGCGGTCCAGGAGGAATGTAATGATGGAGAGGTGGAGATTAGCGTTCCGAAAGATGTTTGTGGCGATCTATCGCCGACGATACGGCCCAAGGAATCCATACTAGACAAGGCGTCGACAGAGGAAACGTTTGACGCTACTGACTACGACCTCCTAAGCCCAACTACATAACCTAGCACTCTCTATCTTGAAAATGTAAATTTACATGGAAAACGTTTTTTTGAATCTATATTGTTCGTTTTGTTTGTATAAATCTTCCAATTATATAATATCCAGTTTATTTCGAGTTTATTGAAGATGAAGCTCGTTTGAAATGTATTTATTCAATTTGATCACATTTAAATAGCAATTCTCGTTAGATGTCACATAAGCCCGTCGAAGATAGATAAATAATCGTGTTATATATGTTTGAAATGTAAATAGTACAAGTTGTTGATTTTAATAATATATTGTTAACTTAATTATAATATAAATTAAAAAGGACATGTATACACAACACAAGTGTTTCTGTAAGTTCTATTCCCTGCTGAACGATGTAAACACATTGCTCGTTAGATGTTTAATGATTATTGTAGCATATACTTGCACATAACATGGTTTTAGGAATTTACATTAATGATCCAAATATTCGTAATAAAAATACATATTTAACCTAATCGTGAATTATAAAGATGTTGATTTTGATTATCCGTAGATTGTTGTATACACGGGTACCATGTGTATGAGCATCTAACAGAATGTTTCGTACATGTGATGATATAATTACGTATAAGATGCAGCCTAGCTGTAAGCGAATTTCAAGTCTTAAACACGGATGAATAGCATTACTATAATAAGTTTTTATTTATAATGTAGCAACACATTGTACAGTAAAATATTCCCCTAATGCACTGTGCCATCACTATTGGAGATGTATGATTTTCAGAATGTCCGTATAGCATGTATGATACACGACATATTTGGGACAGTATAAGATACGATATTGACTAATAATAGATCAAGCTTAAAAGGTGTGGAATGATTCAAGCGATTAAAGGTATTAAACCCGTAAGTGGCACAGCAAACCAAATATGTGTCCCTATTATCATGATTATTACATTAGCATATCCTTTTGGTAAATATTTTAGCCTAATTCGTAAAAAAAACAATAATAATACAAAAATATTATGACACAAAATGTCATATTTTCCACTACTTTAATAGCCTTCCGTGACCTTTTAAGCCGCATCACTGATGAAAAGCTGATTTCAGAGGCGTGGCAAAGTAACGGAATTGCAGGCGGAAGTTGCATTTGGAAAAAAAAAAGAACTTTCACCTCCAGGTGACATCACGCGCCTTTTGTGTTAAGCTCCGATTACATTCGACAAGGCTGGAGCGGATTGTTCGCGCGACTTTTCGCCGCGAATATTCGCTGCGCTCCAATGTGAATGCAGCTTAAAGTCATACCTGTAAAGTGTCCAAATCCACGAAAATTACTTGGAGCTTCCTCGTTTCTCTTCTACCGTGTTGTTTAGCTTATGGTAAAAGAAGAATAAAATAGGGTTTGATTTTTTCAAATGTCCCTTTAGTATGAAGATAATTATCATTTAAATCTTTTATTTCAATCACGTTGATTAACGCTTTTGATAAAGAGTACAATTGTCCTAGCTGAGAACGTCCACATGCAGCACGCAACCGTGAGAACATTCCGGAGATTGAACTTTGAGCCGAGCCAGTGCAAATTCCATGAATTCTGTACTACGTGTGTAAACATACACGGGTACGAATATCTCAAACGGATCATTCATTACTGCGACAAATGTATGGCAGACCATCAGTATTCGGTGATAAAATATGAACTCAATATTCATTTTTTTCACTAGGTAAACAGTGTTCGTTTTCTTTCAAACTTTCACAAATCTTTCAATTGTATTTTACAATGATATTGATATAGGATTGAAGTCTCAAATGTCATTTTGTGCAATATTTGACACTTTACAGGTATCACTTTAAAGCTGCGTTTCCATTAGAGCGAATTTCCGCGGCGAATTTTTTTTTTTCGCAGCAAAATATTGAAAAAATCGCTCTAAGGAGCGATTTAAAATATTCGCCATGTAATATGAATGATATAATATGAATGATATATGAATAACACTGATTTGGTCCGTGTGAATGTTCGCGGCGGAAATTCGCGGCGGAAATTCGCTCTAATGGAAACGCAGCTTTATGCGGACAGCGTTCGGGCCAGTATTACAAATGGTGATTCTAGAATGAGATTTTCCTTTAATAGTCAAGGAGCATGTTCACCGAAATAAAGTCCCGTGGGATTTTTGGTATGAAAGCAAGCCACCTATTCAAATGTCTCAAGGGCACCCCAAATAACAATAAAAAACATGATTGCACTCTGAAATCTTGTGCAGGTGGCCAGCAGAGGGCACCCTTTAACCCTACAAAAATCCGGGCTATTTTAGGTCTTTTTTCGGTAGGGGGTCATTATGGCGCCCTTAAGATCTCGGCCTTGAAATGCCCAATCGTCGCGAAAACTTGCATGCATTTATAGTAAGATGTATACAATGCTATGTTACTTTTGTTTTCTTCGAAAATTTCTCTAATTTGCATATTTATGGTAATTTATGCAAAAAGGGTAATAAAATTCACATTTTTGCCCATGAATCATATATTCTCCATAATTAAACATTGGTTTTCACTACATATATTCTTTAGAGGATCTTGAACAGTAATACAACAAAAAAATTTGGAAGAGCCCGGTTATTCCTTTTGTTTTCTATTGTTTTGATAATTTCTTATGTATTTCTTTGTTTTTTAACTTATGTATTTCATTGTTTTTGTTGATTTATTTTATTTCTAACTTTAATTAAACTATTTTTACACCAAAAACAAATACCTAAAAGGTAAACAAGACCAATTAGCCAATGATATATCTGTTTTTTATGAAAACTGATATTTCCATATGTTTTGTACACAAATCACGAAAATTTGCGAATGTCGGGCTGACATGCAGTGACAAAAGGTCACGTGACTTCGTAACGAAAAGTCAGATTTCCCAAAACTTTGTTTTAAAAGATGCGCAAGACTCAAATGAAGAAAGTCACCAAGCGGCAGGGCGTCATCCTTAAGCGTTTCTGAGCAATCAGAAACAATTCCGGGGGGGGGGGGGGGGGGGGGGGGCATGATGGCCTCCCGGCCTTATTAGGGTTATATGATGATAAGCAAGGTATGATGATAAGCAACGGTCAGCCATGGGTGTCGGTGATCCCAATACCTCAAACACTCAAACAGTAGGATGGTAGACAGTTACCAAGTGGTGGTAGGAACTTCATCCGGTCTCAATCAAATCCCTTTGACAAGGAGCTGTGAGTGTTTGTGATTGTGCGTTGGACGCTTGCAGTTGGAGTTGCGAACCACCAGTCCATGTGAAGCAAGAAAATCGTCAACATCGTGAATAGTTGGATACACACTCATATACGGTTGGAAGGGAAATTTGTTCTGTCCTATAGTGCATGAAGACTTCTGATGGTGTATACATATATGTTGTACAGGAGAGACACATATATTTCGCAGAAGACAACGTTGACTTCGCAGAAGACATTGCAGATGGGAAGCGCTCCCTGAATGAGACAACGATGCCAACATTACAATGAGGCCCCAGCCAGCTTTGAGAGACATCCTTTATAATGACCTGTGAAACTACCATAGATGCTTGACTGACCAAATACAAATAGCAAAACACAATCCCCAGTCTATGCCTCATTCGGACAAAGTAATAAATAGCAAAACACAATCCCCAGTCTATGCCTCATTCGGACAAAGTAAGTACCCACCATAACCATCAAATTGTTCCCTTCCAGATGTTACCTGACTGATGTGTCGAACAGTGTCTAGGTTTCAGCAGTAGGTATTCTGCGGACATTCAGCAAAGACAGTGCTATTAGTTCCACTAGTGGCGTTCAATGTTGGGAAAGCAGCGCTTTGTACCAACTCCAGTAATTGGGATACTGCCGTAATGCTGTCTGAATGATCGCTGCTGATACCTAACCACGGTTCGACCCATTAGTAAGGTAACATCGGGAATGGAGCCATTTGATGGTTGTGGAGGGTTTTGATACGTCTTAGTCCGAAGGAGGCACATACTGTTTGTTCTTTTGTTATTTGGTTTTGGACACTCAAGCAGCTTGGTAGTTGCACATGGCATCAGATCCTTCGATGTGTCTCTCAAAGCTGACTGGGGGTTATACATCTATGTGCCTCATTGTCATGTTGGCTTCTTTGGTAAAATTGCCATCGCTGTCCCATGCAAGGAGCGCTTCCCATCTGCAATATCTTCTGTGAAGTCAATGTTGTCTACTGCGAAATATATGTGTCTCTCCTAGTTACAACATATGAGGGTATGTAGTCATTACCATTGACCTTCATTCACTGTAGGGCAGACGTCACAAATTACCATTCCAACCGTACAGGAGTGTTTATCCAACTATTCAAGATATTGACGATTTTCTTGCTTTGTATGGCCTGGCGGTTGGCAACTCCAACGTACAATCACAAAAAAAGCACAGCTCATTGTCAAAGAGATTTGATTGAGACCGGATGAAGCTCCTACACCACTTGGTAACTGTCCACTGTTTGAGTGTTTGAGGTATTGGGATCACCGACACCCATGGCTGACCGTTGCTTATCATAATAACCTGGAGGCCATCATGCCCCCCCCCCCCCCCCCTCAGGAATTGTTATGATTGCTCAGATCGCGTAACGATCACGCCCCACCGCTTGGTGACTTTCTTCTTTTGAGTCTTACGCATCTTTTAAAACAAAGTTTTTTGGAAATCGGACTTTCCGTTACAAAGTCACGTGACCTTTTGTCACTGCATGTCAGCCCGACATTCGCTAATTTCGTGATTGTGTACAAAACATATGGAAATATCAGTTTTTATAAAAACAGATATATCATTGGCTAATTGGTCTGTTACCTTTTATGTATTTGTTTTGTGTAAAAACAGTTCAATTAAGTTAGAAATAAATAAAACAACAAAAACAATGAAATACATAAGTTAAAAAACAAGAAATACATAAGAAATTATAAAAAACAATAGAAAACAAAAGAATAACCGGGCTCTTCCAATTCTTTTTGTTGTATTACTATTCCTCTAAAGAATATATGTAGTGAAAACCAATGTTTAATAATGGAGAATATATGATTTATGTGCAAAAATGTGAATTTTATTACCTTTTTTGCATAAATTACCATAAATATGCAAATTAGAGAAATTTTCGAGGAAAACAAAAATAACATAGTATTGTATACATCTTACTTTAAATGCATGCAAGTTTTCGCGATGATTGGGCATTTGAAGGCCGAGATCTTAAGGGAGCCATAATGACCCCCTACCGAAAAAAGACCTAAAATAGCCCAGATTTGTGTAGGGTTATAGGGTGCCCTCTGCTGGCCACCTGCACAAGATTTCAGAGTGCAATCATGTTTTTTATTGTT
>JBAMJV010010594.1:0-60802 GCA_037951105.1 Echinarachnius parma | reverse complement strand
CAATAATGAAAATAATCAATATTTTATGGCCCACTGTCGTCTGCTTCCAATGCCAACATGAGGCGGCCATTTCTTCAACTTCTCGCGGTGAAATGACGTGTCAGGCGGAGAACACAATAGCGGGTTACGATAATGCTGTTGTGTTCTCCGCCTGCCACGTCATTTCACCGCGAGTAGTTGAAGAAATGGCCGCCTCCTATGGGCATTGAAAGCAGACGACAGTGGTCCATAAAATATTGATTATTTTTGTAATCGGGAATATTCATGAGGAAATAAGTGACTAGCAATGATAGTAGTTATGCTCTCATCACATCCAGTAAGTCAAAAGGATAAGGGTTAATTCCCCTTTAAAGTTACATCTTTAGATTATTTTCTCATTTCGAACTGTCTTTATTTTTCAGGAAATCAATCAAACGAACTACCAGACGAGGTATGTGAACTCTTTTTCAATATTTTACTTTGAATTCCCAAGTTTAAAAAAATTTAATATTACATCCAATTTCGAAGTGTAGAGTCATGTATATTTTGTGTAAAATGATGCGTCAAAGTTCGACTTATCATCTCACAACACATTATTATACTGTATATATATACGACTACAAATCTGTTTCATTTTATTGTATAATATAGTTGGAAAATTGTATTTTATATTATGCCCTACCGGTATATTATGTGCAGTTGAGGGTAAAGGAAAGATATACATGTACGATAAGCTTTGTTATTGTTACACAATTGAAATCAATATTTTCATCATCATCATTTGTATAGCCGTTCCCAGCCAGTATATATGCATTTATTATTGATGCTGTTTTATCCATAACATTGACAGGTCAAAATTGAATAGCAATAGAGACCTCGCTGTGATTTATTGCTATGCGGAATCAGTTCTTAATTAATCCAGCGCGTAGTCGAATGAATGATTGGAAATGAAAATTTAGACGTTCATTACATTGCATTAAGCATGTTAAGCGCAACTCCTGATGGCCCTTAATGGCGTATCCACGTGGTTACGAGGTAGGTCGCGGCGTAGCCATGGAGGGGCGCAAGGGGGTACGTCCCCCCCCCCCAATTATGTGACAAACAAAATTAAAATAAAAAAACACAATCCATTTACAATTACAACCAATCAACATAAACATACAAAATTATATAAAGAAGTCATTATTTATGTATTTATCTATTTATAAGCACAAGTGAAAACAGTAAATACCAATAGATTCGGAGACATTGCTGATCTACCATGGGGTCCCTTAACAACAATATACTAACAATAATTAACAATATAATTAACAATGAATTTCAACAAACAATTAACAGTAATTAACAATATAATTAAAAATGAATTTCAACAACTTATTATGATTACATCCTACTTTATTAGAGTGTGCCCCCAATAATTCACCCCCTCTATATCAGTCGGAATACGTTATACGCCTCTAGCTCTGGATAGGTTAGTTAAGGGCCTGTTTATTAAACAACATTTAATTGTGTTTTCTTTATTAGGGTATAGATTAATACTTAGACACTATGCAGTGTAATTCATAACTGAACGTAATCTATGTAGGTCCATTCACATCAATAACTTGAATCGCACGCATATAATTACTCTTAATCTGACTGACTATTAAACAACATTTAATTGTGCTTTCTTTATCAGGGTATAGTTATGATAAAGCATAATGCAGTGCAATTCACAACTGAACGTAAGCAGGTCCATTCACATCAATAACTTCAATCGCACGCATATAATTACTCTTAATCTGACTCTTAATTAAACAACATTTAATTGTGTTTTCTTTATTAGGGTATAGATTATTACTTAGACACTATGCAGTGCAATTCACAACTGAACGTACATTATGTAGGTCGATTCACATCAATAACTTAAATCGCACGCATATAATTACTCTTAATCTGACTGACTATTAAACAACATTTAATTGTGTTTTCTTTATCAGGGTATAGTTATGATAAAGCATTATGCAGTGCAATTCACAACTGAACGTAAGCAGGTCCATTCACATCGCACGCATATAATTACTCTTAATCTGACTCTTAATTAAACAACATTTAATTGTGTTTTCTTTATTAGGGTATAGATTATTACTTAGACACTATGCAGTGCAATTCACAACTGAACGTACATTATGTAGGTCGATTCACATCAATAACTTAAATCGCACGCATATAATTACTCTTAATCTGACTGACTATTAAACAACATTTAATTGTGTTTTCTTTATCAGGGTATAGTTATGATAAAGCATTATGCAGTGCAATTCACAACTGAACGTAAGCAGGTCCATTCACATCGCACGCATATAATTACTCTTAATCTGACTCTTAATTAAACAACATTTAATTGTGTTTTCTTTATTAGGGTATAGATTATTACTTAGACACTATGCAGTGCAGTTCACAACTGAACGTACATTATGTAGGTCGATTCACATCAATAACTTAAAACGCTTGCATATATTATTCTTACTCTGACTGTTTTCTTTCATATCAACTTACTCGGGAGACTCAAGACAAACACAACCGTCACCACAAACAGTGCATTAAGAAAATGAGCAAGATATTCATCGACCTTTTTACTGATCAGCGTGACACTTCACTTTCTAGAATTAGATGCATGCGCGGATGTCGATTGATTCCCCATCAAAAAATGTCAGAATTGTTTAGTTAAACGTAGCATTTTCTTTATCTAAAATTATGTAAACCTGTGTGTATATGCTTGATATACTGGGCTCTTGTCATTTCTAATTTTGGATAACTTTCAAGGGATCTATATAGTACGTAGGATTGTCAAAATCCACAAGACGTATACTTGGAACTCTACAGTGCGAGTCAAAAAAACGAAACCGGATTTTGATAGCTTATAAATCCACAATTACAAACATATATATGTTAATATTGGTATCATATTAAAGCTTGGGAAATTGCCTTTAAAATGATATATCACACATTTTGATCACTTTACGCATCATCGAGCACGACCTTATTATCCAAAGTCATGCAAAAACTACCCGTGTCCAAGTTTGCCGTTGTCTTGTACTAAACACAACAAAAAAGTAAGTTCCCCCTAATCAAAATAGCATAACTTTTTAATGAAAAAGTTTTGAGCAAAATAGGATTGTTTATACACTTATTGAATAACTTATGTGCGAAAATAAAATTGGTCCGTCGAGTCACGCATGAGTGAGCACACATTAAAAGCAAAATTGTCACTTTTTGACTCTTGGGACTTTTGAAAAGTGACAATTTTGACTTTAATGTGTGCTCACTCATGCATGGCATGGCGGATCAATCTCATTTTCACGGAGAAGTTAGTCAATCAGTGTAGGAACAATCCTGCCAAGTTACTTTGCTCAAAACCTTTTCGTTTTTACGCTTTTTTTATTAGGGGCACTTAGGTTTTTTGTTGTGTTTATCATGAATGAATGCGTCTGTTTACGTTTTTTTCTTCAAATTAACATTTCAAGAATATCCTTTGGTGAATCACAACAAAATATCAGGTGGTTGCCAGTGTTGTCATGTTTATCAGGGTGGAAGGGGATCACACACTGTCCTCACATCAGCAACCACCATAGGCGCCGGAAGTGGGGGGGGGGGGGGGGGGGGCAGGGGGGCGGCCACCCCCCAATCCAAAAAGTGGGGGGGCAAAACGCGCTTTTGCCCCCCCAAAAAGCCCCCCCCCCCCTCAAAAAAATGGAAGAAAAAGAAAGAAAGAAAGAAAAAGGAAAAGAACAAATTAAATGTATCAGATTATTTGTTAATTCTAACGTTTAAAAACTGAGTTATTCATCCATTTAAAATTTTCGCTGCGCGCTTCGCGCGCAAACAAATTATCTCAGTTTGTTGTGTAACTTGCATTTGGTACGTCTGGGATGGGTTTTTCTGTACCAGTCCACGTACTTCCTGTGTAGGCTGTTATTGCTCTGCTGTTTGTGTGACGTGCACCAAAATCGCACCATTACAAGTAAATAAATGCAAACTCTTTCCCGTGGGAGGGGGATACCCCTCCCAAACCCTCCTCCTCTGGCTCCTCTGCCCCTCCTCTGCCCCAGCCCTCTGTCGCTTCGCTCCCTCGGGACTCATTTTTAGTTGTAAGCTATGATGTTGGATCATACAAATGTGACATATGGTTTATGTTTTTTATGCACCATATTGCAACATTTCAAGTATATACAGGCCAAATCTTCCCCGTGGGAGGGGGATACCCCCTCCCAACCACCTGGCTCTGCCCCAGCCCTCGGTCACTTCGCTACCTCGGGACTCATTCTTGGCTGTAAGCTATGTTGTTGGATCATACATAATGTGGCATATGGTTTATGTTTTATGCACCAGATTGCACCATTTCAAATATGAAAATGCAAATTCTTCCCCGTGGGAGGGGGATACCCCCTCCCAAACCCTCCCCTCTGGCTCTGCCCCAGCGCTCCCTCGGGACTCATTTTGAGCTGAAAGTTATGATGTTGGATCATACAAAATATGTGGCATATGGTTTATGTTTTTATGCCCCAGATTGCACCATTTCAAGTATAAAAATGCAAAATCTTCCCCGTCGGAGGGGGATACCCCCTCCCAAACCCTCCCCTCTGGCTCTGCCCCAGCCATCGGTCGCTTCGCTCCCTCGGGACTCATTTTTAGCTTTAAGTTATGATGTTGGATCATACAAATGTGGCATATGATTTATGTTTTTATGCCCCAGATTGCACCATTTCAAGTATAAAAATGCAAAATCTTCCCCGTGGGAGGGGGATACCCCCTCCCAAACCCTCCCACTCTGGCTCTGCCCCAGCCCTCGGTCGCTTCGCTCCCTCAGGACTCATTTTTAGCTGTAAGCTATGATGTTGGATCATACAAATGTGGCATATGGTTGTTTTTTTTTATGCCCCAGATTGCATCATTTTAAGTATAAAAATGCAAAATCTTCCCCTGGCTCTTCCACAGCCCTCGGTCGCTTCGCTCCCTCGGGACTCATTTTTGGCTGTAAGCTATGTTGTTGGATCATGTTTTTATGCACCAGATTGCACAATTTCCAAAATGTCCCAAAATGCAAAAGCTCCCGTGAACGTGGGGGGGGGGGTGGGGGTGGGGGGTGGGGGGGATTGGCAACCCTGTGAGTGTGGTCGGGCATGAGCCCCTAAACACATAAATCTTGAGCCACCTTCGGGTTTTGCCCCCCCCCCCCCCCCCAATCCAAAACTGCTTCCGGCGCGCCTGGCAACCACACTGTTTGGAGGCAGGGGCCCCTGAATAGGACATGCCGGATGAAGTTATCTTTAACAATCAAACAACAGATGCAACCATTCACAAAACAAGAACACTGCAAACTTGGACACGTGTAGTTTTTGCATGCCTTTGGATAATTAGGTCGCGTTCGGTGAAGCGTGAAGTGATCAGAGTGTATGATATATCATTTTAAAGGAAGTTTTCCAACCGTTAACATGATACCAATATCAACATATATATTTTTAGATTTATGGATTTATAAGCTATCAAAGTCCGGTTTCGTTTTTTTGACTCGCACTGTATAGCGGTTCTCACATACCTCGTTGTATACGTACGAAGCGGGAACAAGGTTTCGGTTTTCCAAATTTGTTTTCTTTCGTTATAATCAGTGTTTGAAAGTCTCTCTGGGAGATTTTCACCTGTGTACAAAGTTAGTGCAATATCAGAAAAGTCAGAAAATATCACTTTGCGTTCATTTACGATGGACTTTTTACACATCTCTCAGCGTTATAGAAGGACATCTGTAGCTTGAAGTAAAAACATATTATAGTCACTATAATAGAGGGAGAGGGAGGGGGGGGGGGGGGGCGGAGCGGGATTCGATCGACATGACGTACGAAGACGTGTGCTGTGTATTATTATTTTGGCCACGCTATTTTTAAAGTTTTAAACCGAGCATTGAGCACTACCCATTGTTTATTTATTAATATAGAGCATGATCATGCAGTGAAAGTGTTTTGCACGTAGATCATGTGACGGTAACAATAACATTAGTAAAAATCAGTATGAAATTCCAAGCTCCTATAATACAGTGATACGATATTGTTTTTATAAATATATAATATCAATACTGAGTATATTTTGTTATCGAACATATTATGTAATGTAAGATACTCCCTAACAAAAATAGACTTTTAATTTTAAACAAAATACCACAGTTTAGTACAAATTCATCGACCCTAACAAACATTCTTACATACCATAACATACACACACGCACGCATATAATGTACATACACACACATACATCCACACACACACGCACGCATATACATACCAACACATACATCTACACACACACGCACACACGCAAGGACACACACACACAAACAAATAAACACACGAACACATACACACATATACATGTATAATGATAAGCATGCACGCACGCTCATGCATAAATAAGCACAAAACACGTTCATTTACCATCAGTATAGTCTATAGTTACCCTTGTCAGATGCATAAATAATCATTAAACAAAAAATCGAACAGTTCGTAAACAAACCGAGACTAATACACCTGCCGAGGGAGGGGTACAAGTATAACAATCTAAAAACATACACGTAGTATATACTATCCACTTAAAGGGGTCTATAGTAAAATTCATATGATGAATAACAAAATAACTATGCAAAAACTGAAAATGATAAATTTAATGTGTATTATTTCAGTTTGATATATCCATTGAGTGATGTGTGAAAGTTTCATGATAAATGTGAAAGGAATATGGCCGAGTAATGAGCGGAAATGCAAAGTGTTCTTTTTTGACAAATTGCCATAGGTTTGTACGCAGTTGCGTTAATAATCCTCATTCAATTTTTTGAAATTAAATCATAAATATCTCGAATACGAAGTGGAAATTTGAGGAACAAAAATTGGTTCCATAGTTATAAGAGGGGCTGTATAAACTAAGCACGATAGAAGTTGCAAATGAGTTTGGTCAGTTCAGTCAACGTATTTAGTTTCAATATTTATGGGCGTTAAGATGATGAAACTGAGTACAAGATGCAAACCATGCATATAATATAGATTAACATAAACTAAATATTTATTCATGTATTGCAACCAGAACACTATCGTATAAAATATCTAACATGTTTAAACATGCCAAACGGTATGTAGTCCATGCACGTTTCACCCAGTGCGCTGACAATTACCATGAATACAAATCACAATATGGAGCTTCTAGCCATATTTTGTTGTTCGTGATGTCGTAAATGTCCTTGATAATAGAAATGAGTAGGGTGGGTGCTACCCGGCCCTGGGTTGGGGGTGCCAGTCATTGACATCCATTTCAAAGACGACGATGCTACGCTAGATGCCTTCTTACAAATTACTTGATTGTAAAATTGAGAAAACTGTCGTTACATCCATAGGCGTACGGACACATTTTTCATAGGGGGCTGATGATGAGATCTTTGCCCGAATAATTATCCTTTCTGTTTTCATCTGTCAAGCAAAAAAAAAAAAAAAAAGGTGGGGGAGGGGGGAGTCTTCGCCATGTTGAAGCCACTTTGATGCCCGGAAATGATATGTGTTTGATGATTTAGTCCGAAAATAACACGATTTTGCTCGAGCATATGAAACGGCTTTGCCCTAAAATGACATGACTTTGCCCAAATATAGCATGAGTTTGTCCGAATATGACATAAATTTGCCCGAATACGACATAGTTTGCCCACATTGAAGGTGTTTTTTGCCCGAATATGGCCGTTTTAAAACTCGGGGGGGGGGGGGGGGGCTGCAGCCCCCAGCCACCCTTTGGCTTACGCCTATAGTTACACCCATACATTTCATGATTTTAGAGTCAACAGCAATCTCTTTGGCGAGTAGGATGGATTGTTCCCCCCTGGGGTGGAATACACTATCATAATTCGTCAAAAAGAAAATTACTCGATTGTGAAGTTGAGAAAAATGTGGCAAGTTCATCTGTACGTTACTTTGACGCGTTTAGTTGAAGTCAACACAATCTCCTTGGTGGGAGAAGGGTGGGTGGTACCCCTGAGGTGCCAGTCATTCTGTAACCCTCTCTTCTTTGGATGACGGGGGAAATCCCACCCATCTCCCATCTCAAAATGTCCTTGGTGGGAAAATTACGAGGGTAGGAATTGTACCCCTAGAGTGGGAATGCCAGGCCTTGACAACCCTTTCATCTTTCGATGACGTGGAATATGCCTTCTGGGGTGGGGTGCCAGCATGGGTGTAGGAGCACACTTTTCTCAAAGGGGGAGGGGGGGGGGGGGGAGGCTGAGGTCTTTTGCCCGAATAATTATTCTTCCCATTTTCACCTGACAAGCAACAAAAACAAGAAGGGAAAAAAAGGCTTCGCCCATTTGATGCCCGAAATTGATTGTGTTGACGGTGGCCGGTGAAGTCCGAAAATAACATGATTTTGCCCGAAATTGACGTTTTTTTAAACCCTAATTACCCTAAAATGACATGAGTTTGTCCGTATGTAATATGAATTTGCCCAAATATGACATAAGTTTGCCCGAATATGACACGAATTTGCCCGAATATGACATGGTTTTGCCCGGATATGATATTTGCCCGAATTTGAGGTGCCTTTTACCCCCCTTTTACCCGATTATGACAGTTTTAAAAAATCATGGGGGACTGCAGCCCCCTCAGCCCCCGCCACCTACGCCTATGAGTGCCAGCCATTGACAACTCATCCTTCTTTCGGTGACGTGGGACATGCCTTCATGCCTTCTCCTAGTTCTTCAACACGAACATTTCTCGATTGTGAACTTGAGAAAACTATGGCTATACATCAATAAATGTTCACGATTTTAGAGTCAACATTACTATTTTCGCGCGACATAAGAATGAGTTTATTGTTGTTGGGACGTAGTACGAATGCAGGAAAAAAAAACATCCATGGTGTCATTAATTATAAGGTACAACCATTATTTTGAAGAGAAAAAAAACCACATGTGTGTAGTCTTAAATATTTTTTTAATATGAAGTACATTTGTATCTTTACTCATTTTGCAGCCGTCATAATAGTATAACAATAAATCTATTCGAAGTGCAAAATTATTGCTGTTATGAAGTATAGCGTAGTCATATAGCTTATAGAGACGGTCTGTTCTACTATAATAATGAGAGCATAAATACATTGCCCTTTTAATTAATGCAGTGCCAGCGGCGTAGCGGGGGGTGGGAGGGGGGGGGGGGGGGGGGGTTGGGGTAAGGGGCCACAATCCCCTCTAAGAATAACAGAAATACACATCTTGTCACCCCTTTTTCAGTATTTGCATATGCTAAATTTAACATAGTTACTAGATCCCTTTAATTCTGGCTTAAAGGGATCTAGTAACTTTGTTAGCAAGTGCAAAACGTGATGAATGATTAATAAAATGTGTATTGGAGTGATCTGATATGTCCACAAAGTAATGTGTGAATATTTCACATTAATTGGATGTTTTTTGGCTGAGATATGAGCAAAATTGCAAAGTGATATTCAGTAGCTCATTGTGCTTATATACTTTGTACACGGTATGAAATTATCCGGTAGACAATTTCATATCTGAACATTTCAATTGTAAATCAATTTTGAACGAAATAGAAATTTGAAAAACCGAAACCTGTCCCATGCTTTTATTGTTAATATAAATATGATAAGGTATGAGAGAACCACTAGAGTTCCAAG
Organism: Echinarachnius parma; assembly: GCA_037951105.1. NCBI lineage: Eukaryota > Metazoa > Echinodermata > Echinoidea > Clypeasteroida > Echinarachniidae > Echinarachnius > Echinarachnius parma. Next base: position 51,129 of record JBAMJV010010594.1, on the reverse strand, counting down.
TAAGTTTTGAGGGTTTGGACAATGTTACTAAGTCCCTTTAACCATCTACGAGTCGATGTAACGACCTGCGAGGCCATTAGCTCCACTTCCGGATGCGAGAACGAGCGTAAAAAACCCGTCGATCGATACTTATTGCGTTTGCATCTGCATTATATTGCCCTCTTGCTTACCTTGGTATTTTCATTATCGTTTTTCATAATTAAATTAATATACAGTTTACAAATTAATGGTTACTGAAAGTGACCTTTAAGACATCAGACCTTTAAGACATCATGATCGGGTACTAATCTCGAAATTATGAAGATTTATAAAAAATTGTTTTGGTATTTTGTAAGATGATGATGATGGTGGTAATGATGATGATGGTAATGCTTACTTTGATATTCATCAAGGTCGTATAATGATAATAAACATGTGCAGAGTCACACATGAATACTGAAAGTGACCTTCAAGACATGATGATAGTGTACACATCTCGAAATGATAACGATGTATAGAATATTGTATCATCTTCATCATCATCATGCATCATCATCGTGATCATCATCATCATAATGATAACCATCACCATCATCTCATAAGTTGACATCCATGTTTACCAGTGTTGTATGACTCGAGGCCGGTCTTGGTCTCGAGTCCGGACTCGAGGCCGGCATTGCCGGCCTCGGACTCGGACTCGGGGACCCCGGACTCGGCCTCGGACACGGACTCGAAGGTCGTGGACTCGATGACTCGGGCCGAGTCCAGCTCGAGACCGGCCAATTTCCGTATATTTTGTATATTTGTATATTGGCTATTCTGTGCCATAATTCTGCAAGAAACAAGCCAAATATTCTATCCAATCCACCAAGCGATTGTTGCTTGACAAAGAGATCGCGAATGAACTGACAGCCGACAAGAAAGTGAGCAAAAAATCACATTTGTGGGAAACGAATGGACACGCAAGTGACAAATCCATAACAAATAGCCCAAGCTTATATTTGATAGGTATGCTTTCATTTTATACTGTCTTTTTTATGAATTGACACCGCGATTCTGAACATGTTCGGCTATCAAACACCCGGGGGGGAGGGGGGTACTCACGTATATTGGGTATACGGGGTAACGGGGATGACTTTTTCAAGAAAGATCCTTAGACATGGATCCCCTTTTCATAAAGAAATCCTGAGACATGGGTCCTATTAAAAAAAATAAACCCTTAGACATGGGTCCCTTTTTCATTTATTCCTTTCCCTCTTTTCTCCCTCATTTTCTCCGGGATTTTGGGATTTTCCGCTGTGAAATTGCTAAAATGTTCAAGCTCGCTCCGCTCGCTCGCATACATAATATTTCACAACGTCGGGTGATTATATTACCCTTCATAACGCCATATCATAAGTAATAAAACGAATATACCTATACAATAATTGAAACAAATGGCAATGAAATAGGTAAAATTTCAAGCTCGCTCCACTCGCTCGCATACAAAATATTTCACAACGTCGGGTGATTGTATTACCCTTTATAACGCCATAATAAGTAATAAAACGAATAGTCTAGACGGATATCTGAAAAAGAGCTCTCTATTAGACCCTAGAGGCATTTTTAAGTAAAAGTCGGGAACCAGTCTTTTTAAAATAATTTGAGTATGCTGAATCCGATTAGCCCGGTTCCCAAGCGAAATTTAGAGTTGTTGACCATCTAATTTGCATAAACAAAATGGCCGCCAAAATGACACCCTTTTCAACTTGTAAAACGTATTTATTAAATAACTTTGCAAGAGGGCGAGCAAAACTTGAAATTAACTGTCTAAAATGATGTTTTCTTTCAAAAGAAACATAAATAAGATCACTCTGATGTATTCAATGAGAAGAAGATGCATAAATATACAAATAAGTGGCCGCCATGACAGAAAAGTCGTACAAAATAGATTATTTGGGGGCAATTCAGTCCTACTTAATATAACACTCTCAACTTGTGTCTTAAACAATTTCTAGGAATGAAATCATTGAATGAGGTCATTTATTGAATCATTAGAACCAGAAGTAGCTCTTGGGTCGGTGGTTGGTGCAAATCATTCTAAGGCATGACTGCATAAGTGATTTATTTGTTATATTTGTTTTATTTCATAGGAAATTTTGTTTTAACAGATGCCAACGTTTTGTGCATAGGAATGGGAAGGAAAATTATTTTGGTTGTTAAATACACAATTATTACATTCAGGTGAAGTCCTGGCATTCTTCTAGTAGTAAGGTTTATATATAAGTGGATGGAGGGGGGGGGGGGGGGGGGTAGGAGCAGGGTCATTTTAAAATTGATGCATCACCCTGTTCCAGCCAACTCTTCATCAAGCACAAACTTTATTTTACTCTCTTCCGTCCAAGAATTAATACAACTTATGAATAGAAAGCAATATTGAGCAACCCAGCTTGGTGTCATGGGTTCGGCTCCTCTCTTATGACTCTTCTTTTCTTTTACCATAATACATGGTGAGTAATGATTCATTTAGTAAATATATCATGCAGAGTGTTCACTGAAGTCTGATATCCAACAAAAAAGTATATAGGAATCATGTGCGCATGCGCCGGAGACAAAAAGTTCGTAGGAAAACAAATTTCGCAATGCGGCAAGTCTCTCTTTCTACTTTCTATTCGAAAAATAAAAAAAAATGAAATATCCTGTTTACGCTCTACAATGATAGTCATCAACCATGAGGAAAATAAATCAAGGTACGTATGGATGTATAATACTTGTATTTCCGTATGTGACCATTATTTCATTACGTACTTTGGATTCCAAATAGAAAGTTGAAAGAGCGATTTGTGGTATTTCCATTTCCTTCTTAAGTAGAAAATATAATTATTTGTACACCTTGATTAACAAAATGAATCTACTAATTTATCAATTTCCTTATCTTGCAAACTCCGACTAGATTTGTTCACAACATTTCCTGCTCGAATAGAAAGCAATATTGAGCAACCCAGCTTGGTATCATGGGTTCGACTCCTATCTTATGACTCTTCTTTTCTTTTACCATAAGACATGGTGAGTAGTGATTCATTTAGTAAATGTATCATGCAGAGTTTTCACTAAAGTCTGATATCCAACAACAAATATATAGGAATCATGTGCGCATGCGCCGGAGACAAAAAGTTCGTAGGAAAACAAATTTCGCAATGCGGCAAGTCTCTCTTTCTACTTTCTATTCGAAATAAAAAAAAAAAATGAAATATCCTGTTTACGCTCTACAATGATATTCACCAACCATGAGGAAAATAAATCAAGGTACGTATGGTTGTATAATAATTGTATTTCCGTATGTGACCATTATTTCCATTACGTACTTTGGATTCCAAATAGAAAGTTGAAAGAGCGATTTGTGGTATTTCCAAGTAGAAAATATAATTATTGGTACACCTTGATTAACAAAGTTATGTTTTGAATCTGCTCATTTATCAATTTCCTTATCTTGCAAACTCCGACTTGATCTGTTCACAACATTTCCTGCTCGAATGGAATGCAATTACCATACTGCTGATAACCCGGACATAGGCGTATACCCTATGAATTTTTTTAAACTCAGATCCGTTTCGAAGAGTGTGGAGGGGATGGTTGATCGCGGTTCAGTGCAGCGATTTAATGTTCAGGATTCCTTACAATGACATGTTGAATGAACCCACCCACGCACACACACACACCAATCCATCGTTTAATACCATTTTATACCATTTAGGGTATTGGAGAGGATTTACACCCTTCCTCGGGAAGAAAATTTTAAAATTGGGGAAGAAATGGAAAAAAGCTATATTCTGAAATAACACAAGATAGAATACACAATGGTGATGTCGGTCATGCGGTGCAAGATGATTAGGGTCAAAGAGAGACCAAATTATTTCTAGCAATTTAGAACTGTCCAGATGTCTTTGTCATTTATAATAGATAAAAGTCCATCTTTTCGAAAGCTTTATTTAGCAAACACATAATATAACTAACTGGACACCAAGAACGCAAACCAGACGAAGAGGCAGACAGAGTAGGCGTTAGATGGACGACATCAGAGAATTTGGGGGAGTTACATGGATGCGACCAGCACAATAACGAATAATAATAATAATAATATTGAATATTTATATTGCGCAATATCCACCTAATAAAGTGCTCAAAGCGCATTGAAAAAGATAGTTTATCAGAATTAAACAAACAAGAATGAAGGGAAGAAAGAAGGTCTACTTAAATGCTGTTTGAAACAAATGATATAAGAAGACAATGCAATGGTGATGAAGAGGCCTTCCTTCTGCAGTGGAGAGACATAGGCTAGATAGATAGATTATTATAGATTTATCAATCATTGCAAGCGACTTGTTGGTTCAAAGACCTGAATGGGTTTGGTCAAATCCAAGGGCATTCACAGTCGGGTAAAAAATAACATATTAATAGCTTATTTTAGTGGGCATGGTCCTGAATGAGGGTACATGGGCCAGGTTCAAAAGGCCCAACGTTGGCCCGACGTTAACTTGCCAAAATGGGGCCAACGTTGGGGCAAGAATGACGTGGTCCCAACGTCATATCTCCGATATTGGCCTGAAATTGGTGTAAGGTCGGCTGTATGGTTGGCTCGATGTCAAATGTAGCCAACAAAAAGGTTGGGCTAACGTTGGCCCAGCGTCAAGAATGACGTGGGCCCAACGTTACTGCACACAATGGGCAAACGTTGGGCAAACGTAGCTTTGCTATCTGGGTAGTGGGTACATGGTTAAAATAATTGTATAAAAATAAAATACACTGCATTAGTGTGGTGAGATTCTCTCAAGAGGCTCTCAAGCAAGCAAACACTAATCATCCATGATGAGGAAACATGGTCGCAATGTGATGTATTATCCAATGGATACAGATGTATCGAGATACTGCCTTACGTTTACTCCCTAACTATATACTCAATAACACTTCCCTATGATTTGTGGTAATTTTTACAGAAAATGTTAGACACATACATGAAAATTGTAGAATGTAAAATTACAGATTAATAGCACCTTCGATGTACTAGCAGCCATCTTAATTGTTTTTATTTAGCTTTTTATCATTAATAACATTTACAACAATGGTTTGAATGAACTGCTTAACCCTCAAAACGTAGGGAATTGACACATAATGTGAAACGGTACAATTTCAAATTATGGATTTATAACACCTTCAACGTAATAGCAGCCACCTTGAACGCCATCTTAGATTGGTTGTTGCTTTTGTCATAATTATGTCACACTTATATTCATTTATAAAGTTTCACGAAACATTTAAATCAACAGGTATGCATACATATTATAACTCCAGTGTGAATATCAAATGATTATATTATGGTATTATTTCTGTAAATGGTGGCCATTTTGGACACCATCTCGGATTTGTGTGACTTCTAATTACTGAATTGCGCTATCACTATTTTCAATGAACTGTTTGACCCTGAAAACGTGGGGGTAGACCATCGATAGTGTATATCGATGGGGTAGACACAAACATTATAACTGGGATGTACAATAACATATTTATGGCAGTTTTAAGATAATGGCGGCCATTTTGGACGCCATTTTGAAAAGTAATCAACTTTCCGGAATAGTGATTATTTTCTGTACGTATACGTCCCTTGATGTAAAATAGTATAGGTTTTCCCATCCATTTTCAAACAATCGTCATTCAATTTCAATAATTGTTAACTTCAATTTCGTCCGGAAAGTCAATCGCCGATCGTATGTAATGTTCGAGTTCGTCATTCATCACACAAGTTCGTTCTTTCGCAACCAAGTTCGTCAATGACCCGATCGTTTTAGTCAAAGCTCATTCAATTTCGTCCGATCACTCCTGCTGGTGTACAATGTGATGATCAATTTCGTCATTGGGCATTCAATTTCGTTATTTACAATTCAAATTCGTCAAACAATATTGAAAGCTGTATTTGATACTTTGTTTTATCATCTCTTCATTATTATATTTTGCTTATTTGAACCCAGTTTCTATCTTTGTCTTGTGTACCGGAAATTCATACAATTTTAGTCTATCGTCTATTGAACAATTTTGTATTTTATATATCATTAATTTGATATTGTAATGTGTCTCCCAACACAGATCTATTGCATGGATCAATCAATCAGACTTTTGGTCAATTATCGTTTTTTTAATTGCAATATCGAAATGAATTGTTTGTGATCAGATTATCGTATTATAAACAATTATTGAAGTAATTGCTTTTGAAATTAATTGTATGAGCTTACATAGGAAAATAACTAGACTATACATGACGAATTTGAACGACTAAGTCTTGAAATCGGATGACCAATGAAGAATTTGAACATCACATTGTGCGTCTTATAACCAGTCGGGACGAATTACATTGCAAAATGACGAATTAGAATAAGCCAATTTTGAATTAGAATGACCATTGATCAATTAGAATGGTAAATGACTAAATCGAATGTAGCAATTGCAGTTTCCTAACTTCTCGGGACGAAATTAAAGTAAGCATTGATTGAATTTGATTGATGATAGTTTGAAAATGGATGGGAAAACCTATACTACTAAAAAACTACTATAAATAACAACCTTAAACATACTTTGTATACATTTTGGAGGGGGAAAACCGTATATTGCCCTGAACATCCAAGATGGCCGCCATTTTGAACTTGATTCCATGATCAGATCCTTTGGAGCAACCACTTTTTAAAGATCGTATAACAAGACGATGCTTAGCTGAAAAAATTACGCTTTTATCCACTGTGTCACGATTTCCCCCTATAAGGTAACCCAAGAAAGGGGTCTCGGCGCGGAGGAAGGGGTCTCGGCCCCGAGGAAACAACGTAACAAGTGGTCTCGGTCTCGGCCTCGAACATTTATGGCGACGGACATGCAGCCCCCCCCCCCCCCCCCCACCCCCTCCCCACCCCTGCTTACACGACTCTCAACTAGTGTGTGTGTGTGTGTGTGTGTGTGTGCGTGTTTGTGTGTGTGTGTGTGCGTATGTGGGGTGGGGCCGGGAATTGCAATATTTTAATGTTGAAATGAGTAAAGGCACTGCTACAGAGTCTAACTTTTCACTGTAAGTTACAGAAATATTTTGTTTAGACTTTTCTGTAAAGGCTGCCACTAATTTGCATATATTTTGTGAATCTTGGGTGCCAATAAATAGATATTATAGGAAATGACATGAGTGTATTCCTTGACACATACAAGTGCACACATAGGCATGTTTTGCTTTTGCGGTTATAGAGTAATTAAAGATTTTAAAGACACGTTTATATAGGTATAAGGTCAGACTAGTAGTGTCATTTCGCTACCATTTTGTTCATGCAAATTCGATGATTACAAGTATTCTTCAGTATAATTCATCCAAAGATTGAATAAGTATCATGATTTGATCAATCATTAGACTTCCAAAGTTAGGTTTTGATACTGTTTTTGAATTGATAGTTTATAGACCTTAATTACCAAAAGAAAACTCATTTTATACCATTTTCAGTAATGACGGCCACTAATTTGCATATTCATAAGTCATGCATGTCACTTAATTCATGAGAATAATCTTTTTGAAAAACATGGATATGCACATCGCAGTTGTTTATTTTACTCGCCTATAGGCTAGTTGCCGAGTTATAATTAACAAAAGGTATGACTTTTCTGTTACGGCGGCCACTAATTTGCATCTTCTTTTCCACTAAGTATATCAGAGTTATCTAATTAGTGTTCCTATTGATATAAATCAGTATTCTAGACATTTAATTTGCTAGTTCTGCTTGCCTGGTTGCAAAGTTATTAAATAAACCTGTTATACAAGTTTTTAAAATGTGTAAATTTGGCGGCCATTGTGTTTTTGCAAATTAGATGGTCAAAAATTTTTAATTTCGCTTGGGAACCGGGCTAATCAGATTCAGCACCCCAAAATTATGAGAAATAGTTTGGTTCCCAACTTTTACCCCAAAATGCTCCTAACATGCACATTTTCCAGAAATCCCACTATACTAGAATATACCATGCAGTAATTGAAATAAATGGCAATTATCCGCTGTGAAAAATGTAAAATTTTCACGCTCGCTCCGCTCGCTTGCATACATAATATTTCACAACGTCGGGTGATTATATTACCCTTCATAACGCAATAATAAGTAATAAAACGAATATACCCATTCAATAATTGAAACAAATCTACTGGCCCAAAAGGGCCAGTTAAAAAAACACGTGAGTGTGGAGCCCTGAATGAGTGCATATTATGTGACACATATCTAGGGTTAATCACTTGATTGCCTTTGGAAAAGAAAATGAATCAATGTAAAATAAAGAATAATTAATTTTTAAAAAAGAGTTGGACTCGGACTCGGACTCGGACTCGGATGGTCTGGACTCGGTCTCGGTCTCGGACTCGGACAGTCTGGACTCGGACTCGGTCTCGGACTCGGATTGGGTGGACTCGGATACAACGGCGACGACGAAGATGATGATTGATGATGATATATTCTATAGCGAGTCAGGCTTGAACGTTTTCATCTTTTAGTTTAAATTACAAAATAATTACACAAATTTCATGTATTGCCATATTTATTGGTAGAATCTTATTGATATGATATTAATTTTTTCTCTTGATCGTCCACGTGCAGGTTCACAGTCCCGGCAACGTCTTCACATTGTCCGATGTCGAGGCGACAGCTCGGCTCTTCCACCTTCGCTACAGCACCAAAGATGACGCCTATTACCGTTACGGGTCCAGTGAACCGGCCATTTCGGGCTGGAAGGAGGGGGCATTTACGGTGGTCAACATCCAGCGGTACCACGCGATCAGGGGAGCGGAAGGAGGCGAGTGGGTAAGTTGTTAGTATATCATGACAATCTAAGCCCCCCCCCCCCCCCCCCCCCATCCTGGCGCCTATATTACTGTCACGGGTCCAGTGAACCGGACATTGGGGGCTGTAGGGAGGGGGCATTTACGATGGTCAAATTCTCTTTCTAATACACAATTAGAGCTCGTCATGACTGATCCTAATTTACTAATTGTGATATCCTAATAACATTAATAAGGCAAATCATATAACGGTACATTTCTTTTATTCAGGCATATCTAACCAGGAAGCCGAAGCACCACACAGGGTCCATCAGTTGGTTCGTCGATTACGAGAACAGAGGTCTAGTCCTGGACCAGGTCTACGCCCTTACCTATGGTAGAACTCTTTCTGGCGGGACCATCACCTACGACATGCGAAAACCACGCACTCCGTCCAAGAAACGCGACTCCAAAGAGGAATCCAAAGGTAAGCATATAATGTACATTTAAATGGATAAAGAAACAAATCTCTTATGTTATATGGCTTAGTCCAAAACAAGTCACTGACTTGGTAAAAACAGTCTAGTAATTTCATTTTTAATTCAGTATGTACCACGGAAGAGCGGAATGTCTCACCACTTAAAGCCGCGATATATCGATACAGGAGAATTATCGTGTCCAACAAAAAGGTAGCGATGCTATCGATTGCAGGTTTTATGTTTCATGCTCGAAGTAATCATGTAATTTGTTATTAAAGTTTGCGCGTCTTGGGACTTATATAATCTTCTCTTAATAGCATTCATATCCCTCGGAGAGGAACATTCCGTGATGTTCCCTCCACCACCAGTTAACATCTGTATAAAATGGCATTGCTTTGATAATTAATGTTTTCCTATATTAGTACCCCATACGGTCCATCATATACCCCATCTGGAAAACAGATATCTCCCTCTTCCCTATACTGTAGACTGTGATGTTGCGTGGTCGGACTGATTGGGGGCCACACATAATTATTGGGGGGGGGGGGGGGGGGGATGGGTAATAATAATAATAATAATAGTAGTCATTACCATCAATGATATGTGTTGCTTTCAGAATCAGAAAGCAATCCCTGCAGTTTGATCTTCGCTGCATATCTGGACGGCGGGCTACACCCGAGTGACAGATGGCAGACGCAACTCTTTTTATCAGGATTAGGGGTTCACCGACATCTTAGATGAGTTTCAATTATATCCTCATCTTTTGATTCATTGGCATGCTTCTTTACTTCTGTGAATGATAATCATCAACATCATCACCATAATCACCATCATCATCATCATCACCATCATCACCATCATCATCATCATCATCATCATCATCATCATAACTATAATCAGCATCATCATTATCATCAACATCATCATCACCATCGTTTATTGTGTTTCTTTCAGAATCAAAGAGTAATTGCTGTAGCTTGATCTTCGCTGCCTATCCGGGCGGCGGGCTGCACCGCTGAGAAAGAGCGCAGATACAGCTCTTCTACCAGGATTTCACAGACAGCTTGGACGTGTTCCAATTATATTGTCGACAAATTGACTGAATCTCATGATGCTTATTTCTAAGAATTAAATGTAATATTACCATTATCATCTATATCACCATCGTTTTTTTGTTTTTGTTTCTTTCAGAATCAGAGAGTAAGTGTTGTAGCCTGATCTTCGCGGCCTATCTGGACGGCGGGCTGCATCGGAGAGAAAGAGCGCAGACACAGCTTTTCTATCAGGACTTCACCGACAGCTCAGAGGAGTTTCCTTTTGACATCCTCATCACCTTCCTCGTACGTAATTCACTTTCCCTATATACATACCAAAATGGCCACCAATATTATTAACAAAGATAGGATAACCAATTGCATCTCCAAATAAAAAGTCGGCAGTGTTCGTAAAATTACTCAAAATAGATTTTTTAAACGGGACATTTAATAAATGTAATATATGAATGGTTATACGCTAGATATGGTCATTTCTTTTATCCTGTATATTCTAAAAAGATAATGTCAGCGCGTTGGATTGAATATTTAAACGCATGTACTGTACATGACAATATAAGGAATTTAAAGACGAAGATGAAATTAAAAGGGAAAATGGACCAGAGTATAATATCTAAAGGGGAAAAATTGACTAGAATAGAATAAATAAATTGGTTGCATTTGTCATGTTTTCTCTTATTATTTATCATATAGCCACAAGATGAGCAGCCAAAAGGAAACAAGAATCGCAAGAAAACTTCAGCTATGCAAGTGGCCGAGATCCCTACCTTTCCTCCAAAACCGATTGTGCCTTCTTCGTCGGACGCTGATTGCTCTTGTCCGAAAAGCCATCGAAAACAAAAGAGAGGCTCTTCAAGAAAGAAGCGAAACAGAGAAAAGGAAAACTGGTGCTACTCGCAAGATGAGAAGGATGTTCTCGAATCGAACTTTACCGAAGCCGCTCCGAGGACCGCCGAGTCCATCCCGAGGATTGTCGAGCCGACCGACGAAACAATTCAAGCGAGGACTAACTCTGAACAAACTCTTTCGGCTGGAACGTTGGAAAACAACAACGAGGAAGCATCTACCTCGAGTGCGACATGGCAGAATCATGAGTGCACATGTGGTTCGACGTTGTCGAAAACTGGCGAAGATATCTCGATATCGGGCCGAATGGAAGCCGAACGGCAAAGGTTGACTCAAAAGCATCTGACAGTTACGAGGAAGTACTCCGAAGTCTCCGTCAGCCAATCAGAACTGTCAACAGCGGGTGATGTGCGCACACGGGAGAGTGTATCCGTGTCGAAGGAGACGACGGTAGCGTGGAAAGAACGACGCGTCGACCAAGACAACGTGGTGAGATTTTAATTTATCAAAGTCCTGAAATTCACTCCAAATGTATACAAATTAGAAATCAAAGATAGAGGGAGCTGACATTTGAGCCGCAAGGCCCGATTTATGATGGTGGACGGTTATAGTCAAACATTGTATACATTTTAATGTAAAATGAGACTACATCTTCAGATAAGTCGAAAGTACTGTTTATTTGTTGAGAAAGGGCAGCTGCTCATCATCCATTCCTGGGTTGTCTGAAACAAATTGTCTACTTGTATGTATAGCACAATTTTATACAATTAATTTGCTTTTGTTAAATGTACATGTTTCTTAGCAATTGTTGCGTATTATTCCTCTCCTTTTGTTTTTCTCTCTCTCTCTCTTGTTCAGGTTGAAAAGAACAAGGAGCCACGTCCAAAGAAAAACTGTGTTGTCTTATAGCAGACCTGTTCATTAAGATGGTGTCCCGCGATGAGACTGATCTTGTGACTGATATGATCGAAATTGCATGAGACTGGCTGCATCAAGTCTCGTGCACGCATCAAAACTTTTGAGCATTTCAAATCTGTGAAATTGCAGTCTCAGCCCTTAAAAAGGTTTTAGCGACCAAGACTGGCAAGACACCTTACACGATGCAACTTCTGTTTGCTGCAATTCGACACATCGGGACATTTTCTCCTCGTGGGAGGCCAGCTTCAGGTCATCTTCTTATAGTTATATAATGTACCTCGCATATATTAGTTGTTGCTTTGTCAGGCAAATCTCTGGCAAGCTTATCATTTATCACATGAGTAGAGAACAAATAAATACAATAACAAAATTAATGAATACAATGTGAATAGTGTCGGTTAGCGAATCGGTCAATTGAAGACTGCTATTGAAGTTGAGCTAGACCCCTGAACCTGGCGAACATGGAGAACTTCAGGATCAGCCACAAACCTGGGAGTATTTCACAAAGATGAACTTATCTCTAAGTTGGACCTAACTATAATGGAAAGTCATGTGTAGCCTTATAATACAATATATTCAAAAGCAAAAAAGCAAGAACTGTATAGACTTTTAACAAATGTTGCATCAAGAAAATGAAATCTCCTTGATAATTTGAAATATTAATGATTTAAATCAAAATTTATGCCTTTGAAAAAAGGACTTTAAAAAAAAAAATTCAAAGAAACTATATAGCTTTCCATACTTTTTAAGTCCAACTTTATAGTTAAGTTCAACAAAGGATCTTTGTGAAACACCCCCGGTAGTCATATAATCTTCTTCTTCTCGGGCCAATACAGTTAGACATAACCAAACTCTTTATAGGGGTTTCTATGATTTTTTTCTACCATACAATAATGAGGTAGACATTCAGTGGAACGACCGTTGGAACAGAGACAGACTTGTTTGGTCTTGATCAGACATATCTTAAAATATGAAGAATTTATACAAAGTATTGCCACTTTAATGGAAACTGTGCAACCCTTTTCTTGATGTTCTAGTTCTTTCCCTTTCGGCTTATCCCATTAAGCAGAGTTGCCAAGTCTCCCTGATTCCGCAAGAGGCCCCCTGAAAATATATACATGCACAGATCATCCGGCATCCTTACAAACACTTAAAATCCCCCTGATTAAACAAAACATTTCCATATTGCAGGTGCATGCATGTTTCATAACTATCTCCCTGATAGCAGTTTGAAACCTCCCTGAATTAGACATGTCTATGTTTGCAGTTGGGTAGCCTGTTGACAATGCCTCTCGTCTGTTGAATGCACGGTATGGTATGCACTATGCAGGAACGACTGGGGAGCGCGATTATCACAACGAACGGTTCCGCCACTCGGCTAATAGTCTCCCCCTCGCGTTCAGTCGTTCCTGCAGCCATGGACCCTACATCCATCTACTACTATCCATGCTGCAGCCATTCAGACGCGAGGCCTTGCTAAAAGGCTACATAAGGGTCGCAACATTAACTTCTCCATTTCCCCGTCTTACAGTGACCAGTGCATCCTCTGTTACACCGTCCGCCCCCATGTCCTCTACCTCCTCTTTGGTCTTCCTCTTTTCCTTCTCCTTTGGTTTTCTTATTATGTTGCAAATTACATATTTACATGAATATGTACACTATCAATGAGGGCCAAATGATCGGAGGAGTTTCATGTCCAGCCCTAAAACACCTTCCTGTATGTGATGTAGAGAAAATCATGATTGTTAATTTGTGTAAGAAAAAGTATCGGTTGGTATTCAATTCTATAATCAAGTCCGAGATTCAAGCAAATCAGTAGATTTTTGGCTCAAGTAAATTACTTTTTTCGATGCAATATTTTACATCTACAGAGCGTGTCAAAAAAAAGGTAATCGAAGTTCAAAGGTCAATTATTATGTTCACACCTTAAATGAGATATGGATGTAAAGAGTAACTCCCTAGCTTTAATTTGATACCTTTTCTGAATCAATAATGTCAAGCATCGCTGAGTTCTTTGCCGTTGAATATGACAGGTGCAAAACCCACTTTTTGCAAGTTTGGGCTTATGAATGGATTCTGGAAAAATTAGTGGTGTCACATAACTCTTAGGGATTAGTTATCATTTTGGTGCTAAAACATCCACTTCGTGTCGATTGCGGCCCTGCAAATCATCCAGAACCTTGTTCTTTAAATATCCAAACATTAAGAGGTCAACAAAAATTAATTAGATGACCTTGGTGGCCATTTCATCTCATTTGTTATCGCAATGACACTTTCCCTACTGTCAGAGCTCCCCTAGTCCATCTGTGACAGCGACACGGTGATGGGTTTGGGCACTGTCCTGAATCTGTCTAAATACTCCTCGCACCTGTTGCCTAATGTGTTCCTCCAACTGAGGTATCATCTAAATGTACATGTTACCAGTTAATGTTTATTTCTTTGAAGAAAAATGGCCCAATCACTTGACCTTCCTCAAAGTTTCTAATCCAAGTTGTCCATTTTTAACGAATGATATCAACATAAGAATTTACTTCTGGTGGATGGCAGGCCAGCACATATTCATGTTCAAGTAAAATGTACATAATCATGCATGATATCGGTGAATGTATTCAGCTAAACGATTCATTAACTCGCATACCCAACACAAATTGTTCAAATCGATGTTTTCATTAAAGTGTGGCACCATTATTGTACTTTCAAGCTTTCATTCATTAGCCCAAACTTGCAAAAAGTGTGTTTTCGACGTGTCACCTTCAACAACAGAGAACTCAGCGATGCGTGACATTACTGATTCCGGAAAGGTATCATATAAAAGCTGAATAACTACTCCTTACATCTATGTCTGGTTGAAATTATGAGAATGTATCATTTTGAAATGATTGACCTTTGAACATCGATTACCTTTTTTTTTTAAACACCCTGTTATAGTAAGAAAGTATATAATATATAAATATAAGAAAAGTAGTTTCCACGCTAGCAAGTTGTTCAGTTAAGTTTTTGTTTCTCACTACACTGTAAATGTAAGTTAAGTGTTGCATAAATATGGCCCTACATGTACATTCTAAAGGCACATAACTGATATATGTTTGGAATATGTCACCAAGTACTATTCGTTCTCATTCTAATTTAAGATTATTCAAAAAATCACCATTTCCTACAAAATATTGTAATATACTGTAGATCTTCTTAAATAAGATTCTTTTGTATTATTTTGTATTGTTGTTGATTGTGAATTATCATTTTATTAATTGTGCCAAAATTGTGTAATATGACTTCATGAGAATTTACTCACAAGGCCTAGATGGCCTTTTTTAAAGTTCTCTTTCATTTCATTTTATTAATTTTTATATGGCTTATGCTAAATTGTTAAAATATATGTATGCATGTGTATGTATGTATCTGTTCATATATATTTTTATCTTTGATTGAAATGAATAAATGTTGGCTTCTTGCCTTCTTACATTGAAATATATAATATTTAACTGTGTAATGTAAGCTCAATAAGCATACAGTACATTAGACTTTATAAGGACAAGTTCCTGAGAACTATTACCATGCATTGAACAAATTGTGAATTATATCCAGCTGTTTGTTCAATCGTATTATGATTGTATTTTTGGTTGTTGTCTTTCAAATGGAAAATAACTAGCAATCCTCGGACGATCTATGAAATGTGTAAATAATGGAGGCAGACTTGTCTATCAAGCTTGTGATGTATTTAAGTTGCATTATTAAAATTACTTTTGTGTACAAAAAACTCATCTTGGGTTTTGTTTTAATATGTGTACTATATTCTGTCATAAACTTTGGACAGAGGGGTGACTTTGAACAAAAGTTGTTTCGTAATTGATCTTTCAATGATCACAATTCCTTTAATTAATTTGAATGTTTTTATAGGGTTGCATATTTGACTAAAATCGACCATAATATTCTTCATATGGTTAAAACGGTAAACATACAACATATTTTTACCAAAGTCACTCTTCATTACAATACAGTATACATATACTAGTAATTACACACAAAACAATTGAAACAAAGAATCACTGAACTCGAGCACACGCATTAAATGTGTAGTACAAAACAATTATTGAAATGCTTTGAATGTTTGAAGTTTATTTGTCTAATTTCCTAGACATTGAAATACGCTGGGTCAAGCAAATTACATGAAAATGATTCAATAACTCGGACACCGAGACACGCACATTTCAAATACACTTTTTGATTAAAATCTGCTTACATTTGAAGGAAAATGTTTCAAACTTCAATTTTTATCTTCAGAAGAACCACATAGTATATTAGTTTTAAAATCACCTCCATGTTCCAACCCTCCAGTGTCGATTTTTAATGTCATCAAAGATCGAAATTCCCTAAACCTTGTTACAATAAAATGAAGGAAACTAAGATGTGAATATATTGGATTTATGTTAAACAAAAATCAAATGGCTCCTGTGTTAATTGTTCGAAGATGTAAAGGAAATTCAAACATGGCTCTAAATTTACACTCGCCCTCTGGCCCATGTCATGCTGGCCATCAAAAATTTTCTTTGATCACCCGCTAAGGGAAAACAAATGTTATGGTTTGTTTTGGGCCACCCAAACCATGATTAGGGCCACCATTAAGAATAAGTTAGTTTCCAGCCCTCGAAAAAAATTATATCAGTAAAAAAACAATTTAAAAGTACCTGTAGAATTCAAATTTTTTCCTGATTTTCCCCCGACACACACATTGTGTCAAAGATGCAAATCTGGGCTCTGTTCAGTAAGCTCCAAGTACAGCGGAATCTCGTTACATAGGGTTCTGATGAGTTCAATGGTACACGACTACAAGTTCTCTATACTCTTCTTCTTCTTTTTTTTACCCTGATGTCACAAGATAATCTTCTTGATTCCAAGCTCTTGGGGGGTGTTTCACAAAGATCCTAAGTTGAATTTATCTCTAAGTTGGACTTAAAAAGTATGGAAAGCCATTAGTTTCTTTGAAAAATTGTTTTAAAAGTCCTTTTTCAAAGGCATAAAATGTTGATTTAAATCATTAATATTTTCTATTATCAAGGAGATTCCATGTTTTTGATGTAAAATTTATGACAGTCCAAAATACTCTCATTCTTGGTTTTGAATATATTTTATTCTAACGCTACAGGCTTTCCATAACAGATAAGTCCAACTTTTAGAGTTAAGTTCAACTTAGGATATTTGTGAAACACCCCCCCCTGAAGTGGAACAATCTTCCACTATATATCGTTGCTTAGCCTTGTAGATCACTTTGTACATGTAGGATGTTGCCTTAACCCATCAAAAACCATCAGATTTTAATATAGCACACGTTTCCCTTCGATTCAAGCCCAACATGTCTCAGGCTCGGTCCTCAATGGGTTAACCTGTGCATTCCAAATGTTATGACTAGTACAGTGGAACCTCGTTATAAATTTGTAAAAACCCTTGTGTAACAGGTAATTTTTCTGGTTGAAGTTTTAAATATTTCTTTGCTGCGCTAAAACTAGATTATTTTCATGGTTTGAAGGTCCTAGTTATAACGAGGTTCCACTATATAAATATATGTGACCGGCTATAGCAAAACCCTGCAATTGTCGGTAATTCATGTTTTTTGAAGAAATTGGCATTTTAAGTTCACATAATGTGTGTAAAAGACTTATGATTGAAACATTGAAACAATCATATCTTCACCAACTATTGACCAATTTGTTCGAACAAAGCATCACATCAAAGCTTGTGATGATGCCTTTCTAATGGTGTGAAAATCTACATTTTGATTTTTACCGACAAGTGCCGGGTTTTGCTATAGCCGGTCACATGCTCCCTCTCTAATTTGGTCCTAAACTGGCCCGCATGGATGCAAACAGGCCCCTGTATAAAACAGATCCCATCCCATGCCCTTATAATTCATAACTTTTGGAATGCAATTATATAATCGTCCAAAGTGACCTACATGTAGTACAGGGGCTCAACATTAACAGTGGTCCGGTGACCCAGAGGAAGAACAATTTTACTTCGGGCCAGCAAACATTCATGAAAGTCATATTTTGGTGGCCAGATTAGGCATCTAGATTTTCAAACTTGACAATGACGGTTAATTTTGTTCCAGGAAACCAACAATGGAGAGGAAACTAATTTTAATGGACCGACCGGGCCACTTGCCAAAACAAAGTTAGTGCGAAGCCCTGCCTAGCATCAAACATGGTCCAACATGAGAAAGTTGTCGGTTGAGAAAAAGAAGGGCGCTATAAAGTCTTTTTAGGTCTCAATTGTGTTTAAAGTTTAGGAGCACCGTAGAAACCAAACTGAGCTCTCGTTTGCCTTTTCATTGATATCTCACAAATTAAGACATAAACAATCTGGCATCACATAGAGGAAGCTGCGATCTACGAGATGGTATGCATAATCAACTCAATTTAGCCAAAAACTGACATAAGGCCCTTATCACTCTCACCCGACACTCCATATACCTCACTCCTATCCATCGCTCTTAATTTAAGCTAAATCTATATCTCATTGCTTGATGAATGACTGCAGCTCGTGGAGGAAGCTGATGTACTGCCGATGCTCAACGGCGCTGGCAAGGTCCGACAGCTTCTCGCAGAATTCGCCCTCGACGCCTCGGTCGGCTAGGTAGCTCTTCAGACGGTCGTACAACTCCTGGGGAAGAAAAAAAATGACAGTAAAAGTAATTAAAATTTAGACAGAAAGTGTTCTTAAATTAACCAATAAAAGCTGATGTACTGCGATTCTCCACGGCGCTGGCAAGGTCCGACAGCTTCTCACAGAACTTGCCCTCAACCCCCAGTCAGCTAGGTACAGTAGTTCTTCAGACAGACATACAACTCCTAGACAGAAACATTATAAAAGAAATTGAAACAAATGTTGGGGGAAAACAATTTGAAATACTGTTTGAAATGAATCAATAAGCGACATAATTTTTCCGACATTAGGTGATTATGTCGTTAGTTTGATTTCCACCATCGTGGTAATCAACTCGGTCACATTCTTATCAGTCTCTGACAGTTTTGTCACTACTGTCAACAATCCCAGCTGTGTTTACTACCCCCCGAGGCCCAGTGCTATCACAGAGAGGGGCAAGTGATAAGAAAGTGTTAACACTGATACAAATCTCCTGCATGCAGGCTTGAGAGCGGAAAACTCGCACCGCTTGTCAGGCCCTCAGAAGCGGTTTTCAGCAAGCAATAAAATTACGCCATGGACAGTCATACTTCTCCCAGACAGATTACACATAGATCATGGTAACCAGTTCTCGTTGAGATTATGAAATACCCATAGACTTTGTTCAAAGCTAACAAGGTTCCCGTGGGCAAGATGGATGGCTAACATTTGGCAGAAATCTGTAACTAGGGTATATAAACATAAAAACATCCAGCATGGAATTGAATTTGAAACATGTCTGATTGAATGGCAAGTCTTGCTGCCAAAGGCTGAATCGCACAATTGTATAATCAAAGGTAACTAACTATACAGGATACTGGAACTGTCAAAAATGTTATGAAAATAAATATTACACAAGAAGAAGACTTATTTGTAATCTTTACTGTATCAACAATAAGACCCAGTCCTTAAACGGTTAAAATATTAATGCTTTTAAAAGAATAACACATTTCATAGCTTCTGACCCAATGGGTGAATTACCAGACAGACAGACTGAGTAAATGATAGGCATAGTGCTTGAAAGGGATACAATTGCTTTTAAATACAAATTACAACTGACCCCATTCATAACTTCTGTCCCGACACGGTACGTAGCTTCCAGATCGCTGGTTGCGGCACCTTCCTTCGCGAACATGACCTCGTCGATGATGAAGAGGTCTTCGTCATCGGCCTCAGCATCAACCTCCTGGTCGTCGAGCAAGTCGTCATCCCTCTGGAAGGCGCAGCTTATTCTGAGGCTGTTACCACTGCCCTTGCTCACATCTACAGTGAAGTCCGGGTATGATCGCATCTACAGAAAAATAAAACAATACTAATTCCAATTCTTCAATAATGCATTACAATTTGAGAGTAGAAAAAAATGCTGATAACAGCAGGGATTTAAAGCTGTTATAAAAATGGGCCAATATAATAAATGCAAGTGAAATAGATTTGCATTTGACTTTGGATAATGGCTTGTGAAATTGGCAAACAAATGATGACACACGCAGTACGTATCCCGCGTTGTGTAGCGCCATCTTGTGTCCACTCGAAGTACAACCGTATGCATGCGTTGTGCATGCAGTGCAGTGCGCGATTGTGTGCACGCTATACCCACAGTACAGCCCTAAAAATTAAATAAATAATTAAACAAAATGGCAGATTTTCGTCTGGTACCCCGGGGTACCGTTTATGTCATCAAATGCCACTTTCTAACAACTATTCATCAAGTTGTATTTCTTTATAAATGAGAACGCTCATACTTGTTATCCAGGTCGGGGGTTGGGGGAGGGCTCTCACAAATGTCTTATGTTTTATATTTATAACACATAGAGACATTTGTGATGGCATCATGTAGCTTGGTCATAACATAAACTCTTTGTGTGTGTCTTGTCTGCATTTTGAATTGTGTTAATGAATGAACAGTTGAAACTGCTGATGAGAATGTCTTGTTAAAAAGAATCACCTCTGGAGAAGATTCCTGTTCCTGCGGTTCTGGCTCTGCTGTTGCTGCACCCTCCATCTCCACCGAGTGGTTCACACTGAACTTGACTGTTACCCTGGGAATAGTGAAAAGAGATTATGATGATGTCACATATCAGTAACTATTGAGACCTGTAGATAAATATGGCGTACATCATGGGTATATACTGTATACTATAGGAAATACTGAGCAACCAACTCTACACTATGGGGTTTACTTTTACATGTATATCGGACTTGCAGCGGTATACCAAGTGTCGAGTGGAATATAGAGATAGATTTTTCGGTCTATGGGTGTTACAGGGGTAGAATTTTCACCACTTGATCCGGTACACCTGTTTAAAGGATGGAAATATACCTTGCCAAGGCCAATCGATTAAGCAAAGACTAGTATTGTATGTTATATACATATAATGTACATGTGTACATCCTAGGATCAAATTTAACCATTTTATTGGCGGCCATGCGACTCTTGTCTAGCAACTGAAAGTAAAATAAAAGCTCTTCTATTGTTGTGGCATGCGTGAATTACAGAACTGGGTGGCCAGGGTTAGAGAGATTAACTAAGCCTGTTATATCTGGGGAGAGAGCCCAAGCATGACACAGAACCAGCCATCCGGCCCTAGTTCCACTGATCTGGAGATGTGCTTGGCTAAACCTTTATGGTTGAATGAGTAAGGAATGCACACATGTACATGTACATACTGTATGTTTGTGTTCTGCTGTATGTTATTACTTATTCAAAATATATTAATATTGATGAGTAAGAGCCAATGCTTGTAATCACATTGATGATTGGGCTGGCAGACCCGGCGAGTTTCTACACCTTAGCTCCTCAGCCCATGATGCCCAAAGCCCCAAACACATTATTAGTAGACATGACTTTGCTTTGACAACATATTTAAATGTCCACAACATTAGCATTTCTGAACCCTGCAGAACAATTGTAAATTTACCCCATCCACATTGGTTGTCACTTCGTTTCATTGCTGGCTCTTTTTATCAGTTTGACAAGGAACATGGAGGGCAATGCTTCAAACATAATTAAAGGGGTAGTTTAGTTTTGGTAGAGAGGGCACTGCACATCACAATTTTTTTGTGAGGTAATGAAAAACTGAGTGTCGAATTTGAGAGAACATGCAATTTTAATGGCAGAATAAACTTTATTTGGTCAAAATCGGTCCAGAAACGGCTGAAATATCAATAAATATATCTGACCCTATAATTATTTGGGGCCCAAATAATTAGATGAATTTTTCAAAAAAATTTTTAAATGCATGTTTTTTACATTTTTTCAAAAATTTTCAAAAGCGTTTTTAAATAGTTGTAGATGATCTCTCTATTTAATCATGATTTCAATAAAACATCACATGCATAATTTTGTATGAAAAATGCTTAAAACCAATTCCTTTTTAGAGAGCGCCCTCTTGTGTATTAATGGCTCTTTTTTAATGATAATCCGGGCTTTTTACTTACCGTAGTCGTTTGTAATTTTGTATACCTTTCGAGCATGGTAGAGTTATAACTATTAGTTTATAATGTTACTGTCCAGGTTTGGTTACTAAAGTTCAGCCTTACCAAAACTGTACTACCCCTTTAAATTAAAAACAAAACAAAAACAGAGTAAGGTGCTATATTAAAAGTGATTTTCGAGTTAGTTTACCTTTCTCCACCCGTTTCTTTTGTAAGCTTCACATCAGCACCATCTACTGTGATATCGAAACCAGAAATCTTTGGAATATTTGTCAGGCTCCCTTGCTCCACATCAATCTCTTCCTTCAAGAAGTTCACGAGCTCGCCATCAGCTGGGGAGAAAATATAATACTTATTATAACATTATTCAATAGGTCAATTGTTCATTAACCCATTCGGAACCGGTCTGAAAATAATACATCGCTCCGTCTAATAACGTTCCAATACAAACATCAAACAGTCCTGAAGCTGAAGGCCCGTTATGTGAAATATGTATGCATATTGCATGCGTCAAAGGCTGGGTGATGTTTGTTCGTTAGTTTGTTTGACACATACGTGCACTTATATGATTAACAGGCCGGCCGGCCCAGTCAGCCGAGGTGGAACGATCATTGCAATTCGAGCATAAGCAGACACTCTCTCTCATAAACATGATAAAGAAGCCTACAAAAACCCGTCATATTTATCCCATACTTTTAACTCAAATCTAACTACACATTTCAGTATTTGCTGTGAAAGTTGTGACTTTTCTGCAGAGCTGCATGAAATACAAGGTCAACAGGTCAAGTTTAAAACCTGCACTTTGCCCACTCCGATGAGGACATATATTTATTTTCTTGAAACTGTTTTACAAGTGTCTTTCAAGGTAAAGGTCAGCTTGATAATATTTGATAATCATTATTAATTTAGAGTGATTCTATTGTGAATTTATTTATTATTAACCTATTCCAGCCTTTTCAAGCCCAACACAAATCTGAAAAAAGTGAAACTGCAGAATAAAAAAATTCATTCAATTACGTAAATGTTCATGAATTATGTCATTTGTTGACCTGGCCTTGTTTTTGTAATTCAATTGACATGATTGACAGTAATACCACACATAGGTTCATTACAATAGCGTTGTGCGGAGATCAACCTCTTCCGCACGCTGCACTATCCAACGCCAACGGAAACAATTTTTTTTGTCGGCTGATTTCTCCCTCAATTTACCAGCAAATGCAAAAAAACTTTCGTTTATGTGATCCACAATTCATATACTTTGATAATAATTACCGACTTTGTTGTTTTGAAGACCGCAAAATGTAGAAATAAAAGGATTATTTCCCGTCCGTTTTCCTTACCGATGCGTCCTAAAACACGGCGGTCAACTGATGAACGGCAATAGTGTACGAATGGCTGGTAATTATCTCCAGCGCATTTAAAGCCATTATCATATATTGCGTGTAAATGGTTCACCTGAGTGAACCATTTACTTTGTAGATGTGAGTAATACTAATGACACATGTTCTATACTTTCTTGATTTCTACTTTTCTATTTTTTAAATTCTATTATTCCCCTTCATCCTTCAAGTTCAAGTTCTTCAACTGCTTACCCTCTGTGTGTAAACCGGCACCGCCGCAACCACATGAACACGTTGTGCCCGGTAACCGAACCTTCTTCATGCCCTTGGCCAGCGCACCCGGCGTGCTGTCACCTCGTTGCCCGGTGCAGTTTCGCCGGCTGCCGCTGCACAAATTCCACATCGACCGCGACCACGTCCGCGCTGCTTGACAGTCTTGCCGTGATCGCAACATATATTGTGATGTCGATTTGAAAACGCTGAATTGTCTGCCATTGTTCACCGCCTTGCTGACAGCGTTCAGTACTAATTTTGAGGTTGAAAGTGCCATTTTTATACTCTAGGTGACTCTAGTCGATGAAGTTTTCTCACGCAACACATGTGGGTCCCAGGTTTAAGATGCTCCTTTCGCCGGTAACTTTTCCACGCAGAGCCTAATCTTATTTCCTTTTTTGAGAAGCAGCACAAATATAAGGTGCAATTTTACTATTATACAAAGCTCGTATGAATAGAGAACCGAAATGCATCTGTGAAACTGGCTCTCTTTGCGGATACCTTTACTTGCCACAAAACGGCATGATAAACAAGGGGAGGGGAGGGTTGGGGGGGGTGGGGGGGGGGGGGGGGCTCGGGGAGCACTTGCCCCCCCCCCCCCCCCAAAGAAAAACACAAACAAACAAACAAACAAAACAAACAAAAAAACAAACAAAAAACAAACAAACAAACAAACAAACAAACAAACAAACAAATTGACAAAAAATAATTAAAAACATTAGGGGAACATTTTTGGAATAATTTGTGGGCATCCTATCAGTCCGACCACTTTACCCACACAGGCAAGTGGGACCGGGACCGCGGGGGGCTAATCACATGATAGTTCTAAAGTGAAAATTACCCCCTATTTCGCAAGGTTTCAAGTATATTTTCAGGAAATTAGACCACTTTTTATCGCAAAAACGAGTACAAAGTAGCCTTTAAAAGAGACCCTTATTTTGGCATTTCAGGTAATACTTTACAAAGACATTCTATTTTCATGATTTCAAGTAGGACTATACATGAAAAAAACTAGTACCCTTGCGAAATGTTTTACATCTCGCGAACATCGTCGTGCATGAAAATAAACCTTTTAGCCATAAAAAAACATACCTTAATTTCAAATTTCGCGAACATCATCATGACAAAAATTGTCACGTAGGCCTACATCATCTTGAAAAAGACTCTATTTATGGAATTTTGCGTATAGTACATCGTCATGGAAAAAAGACCCTATTTGTCCATTTCCGCGTGCAAGTAAAATATCGCGTTCACATGCGAAAAAGACCCCTTTTCACTCAAAATTGTGAACGATCATGCGTGTCAACGGCCAATGTGTATAATTATAGTGACACCACCGGGGGCTAATCCAACCCCATGATAACACATTCGAATGCTCATTGTACTGGCTAAACTTAAATTACATCGATACACTTTTCATGATATTCGAAAACCGGTTCGTGTTTTAACTCGGCTCTAAAAACTCCTTGATAAAGATTATATTGTATAGAGCTCGGTTGTTTCGCTCCCTCACACAGCCCCCTCACCCAAAACACTTTTGTTCATCATGGATGCGCCACTAAAGTGAGGGAATTTCTAGGATGAGCAAAAAAGTTTAGTCTCTTGCATCACTGACAGGGCGATGATCCATACTGAACCGAGTTAGTAGACCGACAAATGAAGTTATAGCGACGGTTATTCCACTATAGCGGGGACTCCGTCTGCCTGCACATGACCGTCTCCACCTAGAGGAAGTCATGTTTATAAAAGAAACACATATAAGAGGTACTGTAATTCTTTATAAAAAATTAAGATAGTAAATCAGTATGGCTACGCCCCTATGTTTTTACAGGGAATGGGTGTGGCTTCCAGTGACCGCCCCGTGACCCTTATCAGGGACATCCCGTCTATACCTGTCTTTACAACATGCATGTAGACATTCGCGAGTAATAATAAGCAAATAATAACCGTTGGTGAAGGCGATGGGACAATCTATCACTTCCGAGGCGAGCTGGATGTAGCTATCTTTCCGAAGCGAAGCTGAGGAAAGATAGCGTATACATTCAGATCGCCGAGGAAGTGATAGTTTGCCATCGCCTGAAACCAAAAGGTGATTATTTGCTTTATATTCCACATCGAACTTAGAGTTAGATCTAGTCTAGTAGTAGTACTAATACTGTACTAGTAGTAGTGTAACTAAGCAGGCCTACCCCTAGTCTACTCTAAGTACTCCGGCGCAGACAGAGCCGACTCGACTGGTTCACATCGAACTTAGATCTAGTCTAGTAGTACTACTACTGTACTAGTACTATCTAAGCAGGCCTACCCCTAGTCTACTCGAAGTACTCAGAATGCCCGGCGCAGACAGAGCCGACTCGACTGGTTGTCATTCCGATCGGCTCAGTTTTCAGTGCCTCGCGACACACATTTTGCCAGTCGAGAGACAGTCGGATGCCAGTTGGGGCCGATTCAACACGATAAATCTGCTCCGACCGACCAGGCCCAACTCTAGCCTGATTAAAGCCAGTCGGATCGGGTCGAGTCGGCTCTGTCTGCGCCGGGCTTAAGTATAACTTCTAAGTCTAAGTACTGTTACTACTAGGTTTGATCTACTTACCAACAATGACTTGTTATTCCAATTTCGGTAACAGGGTAATTCCAAAAGCTAAAACGCGAAATGTAAACTCCAAAAAAACAGTTCAAAAGTCAACAAACGCGAAAATAGAGTCTCCCCAACACTTGGTCTAGCGCTTTCAAGTCCACGTCAGACAATTCGTTAAAAAGTATGCTTCCAGCATCGCAATAATCTTGGAACACTTTCAGGCTGAACTTAAGTTGTCGCTTTGTATTTTTACTTTCACTCTCAAGCAAAAAAGTGTCCATTTCAGCTTCGTTAAAGAGCTCAAATCTTACGTCTGTGGCCGCCATAGTAGAGCAACAGAACAAGCAATTAACAGCAAACGGTGCATGTATATGTAATGCATGTACGATACACATACAGTGCACTGTGCAGTGCAGTGTACTAGTATCTCCGTATCGTATACCGTATGCATGCACAACGAATACAATTAAATTTGTAATTCGCGCGCATAGAGTTATCGCGCCGGTACTGAATTTGAGTGGCCACACACTCCACGTTAAATTCAATGCAACCGCGGAGTGTAGATAGTACTTTTTATCTAGTGAGTGCAACGCACTTTCACCCAAGATATCTACAGAGTGTAACGATGGGCAAAACTATATTTCATCACGTGATTAACTTTTGACCAATCGTAGAGCAAGATTCTTAGTATGTGGAATATAATGGTTTTTATCATTGATAGTACTTGTACTAGTAAGGGGAGGGCCAATGTCGAAAAAAGTGACTTTAGGTTGCCAGATCTCCACAACAAGTTTAAAC
Organism: Echinarachnius parma; assembly: GCA_037951105.1. Lineage (NCBI taxonomy): Eukaryota > Metazoa > Echinodermata > Echinoidea > Clypeasteroida > Echinarachniidae > Echinarachnius > Echinarachnius parma. The sequence continues at coordinate 23,953 of JBAMJV010010594.1, read as the reverse complement.
CGATTCTAATTACAAGTATTTTTAATAAGGCAACATAATTTAGAGGTCTACCTCAACATTTCTGTTGCGAACACCTCCAAATCCAAGATGGCGTCCAAAAAGGCAGCCGTTTTGTATTGCTATAGATAATTGGCGAGATTTCCCAAACGACACCTTATATCAAGATTATTCTGCAATCATATTAAAGACAATTAGATTTCCTATAACATGATGCCAAACACCGTGAGGTTCAGGATATGTATCACGGTCATTTTTAGCCCCAAACTCAAATTTTATGAATTTTTTCCCCAAAATATGAAATTATTGATTTACATAATTACATATAAATCGATAATTGTATTAGCAGTCAATCTAATACTTTTCAAAAAACTGTCCAATGATATCGACAATACACCCTGAAAATTTCAAGTGTATACCGTATCTGAACAACAAGTTATAGTACTTTGAAGTCAGCATTAGCTATCCACAAAATGGGTAGTTTTGCATGATTTCTCATGCTATACAGGGTGTCTCAAAAATGTGTAATCTTAATAAGAGGATTTGTATACCAAATGATTGCGTCAATCTCGGGACACCTTCAGTTCCAGTTATGAACAAATACAAAAAGAAACACAATTTCTTGTAATATGATGAATATTTCACCATCATTATGGATCCGCGTAGATGTTGTGTCTGTCCTGTATTTGTTTAACTGCATTTATCATAAATCAAACGCTAAAAATGAACTTAATTCCACTCCACATGAAGCATTCCAGTCAGCTGCATACTGACGCGCATGCCATGCATATTGCGAATTCGAATCATACTGGGTGTCCATGATGTGTTTAAAACAGTATCAAGATCATGCTCATTATCTTTTATAAATGTCTTACTGAAGGACTGAAGTACACAATATTCGGGACATACTGTAATATGTGCAGAGCGTATCTAGCTTCGAACACCATCTTGATCGCGAGGAACGCACCCTTCACGCCCCTCATATCTTATTACATGTACCTGGAGACCATAAAGGTCTATACAATTTATCTGACTCAGTATTAAAACAAAACAATCTCAATTGCTAAACTAATATGCACAACACCGAAAAGCCTCAGCAAGCCGAATGTTTATTTTTTTTGCACTACACTGTACTCGTGTAACCATGGTAACAACAGCCGATTATGAACAAAGATATACCAAATCAACAAATATTTACTTTAAAAACTTAAAAATAGCAGCTATAGGGTGTTATTTTACATGACTTTGTGATTTTTTTCCTCCATGTTCGCGCGAAAATTAGTGTGCATAATGCGGCTTGTAGTAGCCAAATATATGATTTATTATATTTCTATTGTTGTTGTTACTACGGTTACAAATGTACATGATGGTACAAAAAGTTAACCTAAGATAAACCTAATAGCCTATTCAAAGTGTTTTCCGAACCCTGAAAAAGTCTACCTAACTGTGGTGTTCCGAATAATAATCATGTTAAAAACATAATTATCAAGATATGGTCGATCCAACTGTAAATGACGAGCGCCTCCCATTCTAATATTGCACTATGCACTTTGCATGATGGATTTATTATTGCAGTGAAATTACCGATACACTATTTTCGTGTACTATTGCAAACCGATGGCGGCATATTTATGACATAAAAGAAGAAAACTGAAGGTTTTGCTAAAAAATGGTATCAACAATATGTCCTTATTTAGGAGAAATTCTTGAATAAAGTCCGTAAACAAGAATGCATGACTAGTCGGGGTCTTAAAGGGCATCAAGCGTGGGGGTGCTACACAGCGGGTCGCCATTTTGAACTAGGCTAGTTTGCGCGCACCGCCTGACACTGAGATAACGTGCATCACGCACCGCACACAAGATGGCGCCGCGCATCTTATTTGACGAATCTGAACCACCTTAACCCTAATAAGGCCGGGCTATTTGAGGTCTTTCTACGGCCGGGGGGGGGGGGGGGGGCATTATAGCCCCCCTTAAGATCTCGGCCGTGAAAACCGGTTCGTGTTTTAACTCGGCTCTAAAAACTCCTTGATAAAGATTATATTGTATAGGGCTCGGTTGTTTCGCTCCCTCACAAGGTGCCCCCTCACCCAAAACACTGTTGTTCATCATGGATGCGCCACTAAAGTGAGGGAATTTCTAGGATGAGGATAGCAAAAAAGTTTAGTCTCTTGCATCACTGACAGGGCGATGATCCATACTGAACCGAGTTAGTAGACCGACAAATGAAGTTATAGCGACGGTTATTCCACTATAGCGGGGACTCCGTCTGCCTGCACATGACCGTCTCCACCTAGAGGAAGTCATGTTTATAAAAGAAACACATAAGAGGTACTGTAATTCTTTATAAAAAATTAAGATAGTAAATCCGTATGGCTACGCCCCTATGTTTTTACAGGGAATGGGTGTGGCTTCCAGTGACCGCCCCGTGACCCTTATCAGGGACATCCCGTCTATACCTGTCTTTACAACATGCATGTAGACATTCGCGAGTAATAATGGTTTTTATCATTGATAGTACTTGTACTAGTAAGGGGAGGGCCAATGTCGAAAAAAGTGACTTTAGGTTGCCAGATCTCCACAACAAGTTTAAACCGATTCTAATTACAAGTATTTTTAATAAGGCAACATAATTTAGAGGTCTACCTCAACATTTCTGTTGCGAACACCTCCAAATCCAAGATGGCGTCCAAAAAGGCAGCCGTTTTGTATTGCTATAGATAATTGGGGAGATTTCCCAAACGACACCTTATATCAAGATTATTCTGCAATCATATTAAAGACAATTAGATTTCCTATAACATGATGCCAAACACCGTGAGGTTCAGGATATGTATCACGGTCATTTTTAGCCCCAAACTCAAATTTTATGAATTTTTTCCCCAAAATATGAAATTATTGATTTACATAATTACATATAAATCGATAATTGTATTAGCAGTCAATCTAATACTTTTCAAAAAACTGTCCAATGATATCGACAATACACCCTGAAAATTTCAAGTGTATACCGTATCTGAACAACAAGTTATAGTACTTTGAAGTCAGCATTAGCTATCCACAAAATGGGTAGTTTTGCATGATTTCTCATGCTATACAGGGTGTCTCAAAAATGTGTAATCTTAATAAGAGGATTTGTATACCAAATGATTGCGTCAATCTCGGGACACCTTCAGTTCCAGTTATGAACAAATACAAAAAGAAACACAATTTCTTGTAATATGATGAATATTTCACCATCATTATGGATCCGCGTAGATGTTGTGTCTGTCCTGTATTTGTTTAACTGCATTTATCATAAATCAAACGCTAAAAATGAACTTAATTCCACTCCACATGAAGCATTCCAGTCAGCTGCATACTGACGCGCATGTCATGCATATTGCGAATTCGAATCATACTGGGTGTCCATGATGTGTTTAAAACAGTATCAAGATCATGCTCATTATCTTTTATAAATGTCTTACTGAAGGACTGAAGTACACAATATTCGGGACATACTGTAATATGTGCAGAGCGTATCTAGCTTCGAACACCATCTTGATCGCGAGGAACGCACCCTTCATGCCCCTCATATCTTATTACATGTACCTGGAGACCATAAAGGTCTATACAATTTATCTGACTCAGTATTAAAACAAAACAATCTCAATTGCTAAACTAATATGCACAACACCGAAAAGCCTCAGCAAGCCGAATGTTTATTTTTTTTGCACTACACTGTACTCGTGTAACCATGGTAACAACAGCCGATTATGAACAAAGATATACCAAATCAACAAATATTTACTTTAAAAACTTAAAAATAGCAGCTATAGGGTGTTATTTTACATGTGATTTTTTTCCTCCATGTTCGCGCGAAAATTAGTGTGCATAATGCGGCTTGTAGTAGCCAAATATATGATTTATTATATTTCTATTGTTGTTGTTACTACGGTAACAAATGTACATGATGGTACAAAAAGTTAACCTAAGATAAACCTAATAGCCTATTCAAAGTGTTTTCCGAACCCTGAAAAAGTCTACCTAACTGTTGTGTTCCGAATAATAATCATGTTAAAAACATAATTATCAAGATATGGTCGATCCAACTGTAAATGACGAGCGCCTCCCATTCGAATATTGCACTATGCACTTTGCATGATGGATTTATTATTGCAGTGAAATTACCGATACACTATTTTCGTGTACTATTGCAAACCGATGGCGGCATATTTATGACATAAAAGAAGAAAACTGAAGGTTTTGCTAAAAAATGGTATCAACAATATGTCCTTATTTAGGAGAAATTCTTGAATAAAGTCCGTAAACAAGAATGCATGACTAGTCGGGGTCTTAAAGGGCATCAAGCGTGGGGGTGCTACACAGCGGGTCGCCATTTTGAACTAGGCTAGTTTGCGCGCACCGCCTGACACTGAGATAACGTGCATCACGCACCGCACACAAGATGGCGCCGCGCATCTTATTTGACGAATCTGAACCACCTTAACCCTAATAAGGCCGGGCTATTTGAGGTCTTTCTACGGCCGGGGGGGGGGGGGGGGGGCATTATAGCCCCCCTTAAGATCTCGGCCGTGAAAACCGGTTCGTGTTTTAACTCGGCTCTAAAAACTCCTTGATAAAGATTATATTGTATAGGGCTCGGTTGTTTCGCTCCCTCACAAGGTGCCCCCTCACCCAAAACACTGTTGTTCATCATGGATGCGCCACTAAAGTGAGGGAATTTCTAGGATGAGGATAGCAAAAAAGTTTAGTCTCTTGCATCACTGACAGGGCGATGATCCATACTGAACCGAGTTAGTAGACCGACAAATGAAGTTATAGCGACGGTTATTCCACTATAGCGGGGACTCCGTCTGCCTGCACATGACCGTCTCCACCTAGAGGAAGTCATGTTTATAAAAGAAACACATAAGAGGTACTGTAATTCTTTATAAAAAATTAAGATAGTAAATCCGTATGGCTACGCCCCTATGTTTTTACAGGGAATGGGTGTGGCTTCCAGTGACCGCCCCGTGACCCTTATCAGGGACATCCCGTCTATACCTGTCTTTACAACATGCATGTAGACATTCGCGAGTAATAATGGTTTTTATCATTGATAGTACTTGTACTAGTACAATCCATGGTTTTATGAACACATTTACGAATGCATGACTAGTCGGGGTCTTAAAGGGCATCAAGCGTGGGGGTGCTACACAGCGGGTCGCCATTTTGAACTAGGCTAGTTTGCGCGCACCGCCTGACACTGAGATAACGTGCATCACGCACCGCACACAAGATGGCGCCGCGCATCTTATTTGACGAATCTGAACCACCTTAACCCTAATAAGGCCGGGCTATTTGAGGTCTTTCTACGGCCGGCGGGGGGGGGGGGGCATTATAGCCCCCCTTAAGATCTCGGCCGTGAAAATTTGCACGCATGAAAATTGAAGTGTATAGAATACAAAGGTAATTTTAATTTTTGAAAAATTCATTAATTTGCATATTTATGGTAATTTATGCAAATAAGGTCATAAAATTCATATTTTTACCCATAAATCATATATTCTTCATAATTAAACATTGGTTTTCACTACATAAAATTATATTCTTTAGAGCATTTTGAATGATAATACGACAAAAACATTTGGAAGAGCCAGGTTCTTCCTTATGTTTTCTTTTCTTTTTATAATTTTTTATGTATATCTTTGTTTTTTTAACTTATGTATTTTATTGTTTTTTGTTGTTTATTTTAATATTTCTAACTATAATTCAACTATTTTGAACCCCAAAACAAACATATAAAATGTAAACAAGACCAAATAACCAATGATATAGCCTACCTCTTTTTATATACGAAAACTGATATTTCCATATGTTTTGTACACAAATCACGAAATTGAGCGATTTTCGGGCTGACATGCATAGACAAAAGGTCACGTGACTTCGTAACGGTAGGTCCGATTTTCAACATTTTTGTTTTAAAATATGCGCAAGACTCAAAAGAAAAAAGTCACCAAGCAGCGGCGCGTCATCTTACCGCGTTTTGGAGCAATCAAAAAATTTGCCCCCCGCGAAAAAATTCGCCCCCCGGCCTTATTAGGGTTAACTCTTTATGGCCCGGTCAGATATCAACGGATATCGGAAACGTATGTCCAACGAATAGACAATTTGCGAAATTAAATTATCCGGTGATGAAAGTCGTCTCCATTGCTTCATGAATTGTACAAAACATAGAACAACGTACATCACCGGACAAGGAACGGACAAGAAACGTATAGAACGGATGGAAAATTTAGCTCTCCGCTTGACATCCGTTTGCGCAATCCGTTGATATGTGACCAGGCTATATTACCCACGTGCTATAATCAAACCAGTGGGGTAGACAGAGTATAGTCGGACTGATTGGGGGCGAATTGTTGTTTTTTTATTGTTTTGTCAAATTATTACTGGGAGCACCTGCCCCAACGTACCCCACCCCTCCCCCCCCCCCCCCCCCCCCGTAGGCTCCCTATAGCTACGCCAATGCGTTAAGCTATTTGCGTTTGTTAATCGCCAGACAAAAATATAATTTCCAGCGGGTGAACACGAATTTACTGGGCGTAGTGATTTTAGCTTTGCGGTTATTATAGGCAAAACAAGATGATGAAATGGGTAAAATATAAAGAGTGTAGGATTGATCGCAACTCTTTATGCAAATTGCACCCTAAATGGGCCCCGTTTCATAAAACGTTTGCAATCGTTGTAAGTGTCCACTTATTGGGCCGTATGCATAAAAACAAGCAATTGCTTGTGCTAGCCTTTTGCTTGAATCGGTATGCATAAAAACAAGCAATTGCTTGCAAGCAAAAGCATTTGCTTACAAGCACAAGCAATTGCTTACCAAACAAGCAATTGGTTGAAACCGTATGCATAAAACGAACCTATTACTTGTCTTGATAAGCAATTGCTTGCGTTTTTTCAAGCACATCCAGACCAGCTTGAGCTCTTGCTTACTCAGGGCATTCGCGTTTAAGGATCAAATTTTCATACCGATTCAGGATGATTACGAGCTCCTTATATTCCAGAGGTTATGTTGTGATTTCATATTTAATACAAATTTCTGTTATTTTAGACTTTTTACGGCAATTTTCGTCCATCGATCTGCACGGAAACCCCCCTAATGCTCTGTGCTATTTCCCCCCTATTTGCGTAAGCAAAAATACTGCTGCCAGGTCGGGCACGAAGCGTTGTTGTCCTGCAGTGCGATGTTCGCACAACCGTAACGATCCTTTGTCCAACACGTAAGCAATTGCTTAGGCAGTGCAAGCAAAAGGTTTCAGCACAAGCAAAAGCTTGTGCATATGAATTCAAGCAATAGACCGCTTCTGTAATGTATGCAAATAATATGCGTATGACGTCAGACTCTCCGTCGTCAAGCTTAACAAAAGTAACCATGTCCGGCAAGCTAGCTTGCCGGACCTAGTTACTTTTGTTAAGCTTGACGACGGAGAGTCTGACGTCTAATAATATGCGTATGACGTCAGACTCTCCGTCGTCAAGCTTAACAAAAGTAACCATGTCCGGCAAGCTAGCTTGCCGGACCTAGTTACTTTTGTTAAGCTTGACGACGGAGAGTCTGACGTCATACGCATATTATTTGCATACATTACAGAAGCGGTCTATTGCTTGAACTTGATATTTTGCTTGACAAGCTCTTGCTTGTGCTTAAAGCAATTGCTTATAAGCAATTGCTTGTTTTTATGCATACGGCCCATTGTAACTGCGCTTCTTAGTTATGGTGGAGTTCACACTCATTTCTCGTTTGCTCTTTGTTTGGCATGGGCGTCAGGAGGCGAGGGACGGGGGGACATGTCCCCCCCCCCCCCCCCAACTTGTTCATAAATGTATACATTATGTATGTTTGATTCCATATATTGCACTACATAATATTATTATGTGAAATTTCTGTCTCAGGTATGCACCAAATCGCACAGTTTCAAGCCCAAAAGGGCAAAAGCTCCCTACAGTGGGAGGGGGACACCCTCTCCCACACCCTCCCCCGCTCGGTCGCTTCGCTCCTTCGCAATGTCCCCCCCCCCCCCCCGCCCCCCCCCCCCCCCCACACACACACTTTTGAGAAGCTGTTGACGCCCTTGTTGTTTGGTATATATTGGGTTTGTTTTCCACTGCCCCCTCCCAACAACATGACCTCGTTGCTACCAATGCGGCTACCCCACTGTTTGGAATTTTAAAAAATAAAATGAAATTACTGCTATTCCATGAAAACAATGTGAAACTAAAAATTGACAATTACAACTGTGCCAGATTTGTAATGTTCCACTTGGCATTATTAATATAATTATGAGCTAAATTATTAGGTTTTGAGTTGTTTAGTATAATTACAATACATATTATATTGTAAATTGCTCGCATAATGCCTTCTTATCTATAGATCAGACGGTCTTGCCTGGCCCAATCAAAACGTTTTAATTTAGTGAATGGCGCCATCTGCGGTAGAGTTACTGTTAAACGGATATACAGGTATTCCTTTGCATTTATTTGTATGCAGGGTATTGAATATTGCAAGATTATACATTTATTTAGAAAACATAATATAAGACATAACGATGTTATAATACTCTCATCTGGGGCGGATCGAGATTTTTTTTTTAGAAAAGGGGCCGATTATGTAGCTTTATCAGATAAAGAATAGGAAAACAATAGTAATATACGTAAATATGCAGAAAACGACTATAGTTGTGTTTTTTTTTGGGGGGGGGGGGGGTGGGGGACAGAGTTAATAACGTTTACATGACTTATTTTCTTAAACGGCTAATTGAAAAGCCATGAATATTCATTAATAATTGTCGTGTTATTGTTTTAAAAGTTTGTTATTGTCGAAATAGTGACGACAATTGTGCAGATCTACTATGGCTGTGCACTGTTTACCATGAATACTGTGACTGCACAAATGGTCGCCGGCGTCAATTTGGTTATTTTGGGTATAGATGTAACACCTACACGGTTATATTGTGCACCTTCTCAACTCCCAGGAGAGCATATAGTCGCGAGTAAACTAAGGCTATGATTCACACCCGACCAATGTACCCATTTTTTTTTTTTACTCCGGTATCTAGCGAGCAGTAGTGTGGATTGGATGACTTGCTGAAGGACCTACATGCCAGGACATCGATAGGTTTCGAACTCGGGGCCCCATGGTCTGAAGTCAGGCACTATTCTGATCGTGCCACATCATCTCCGCTACGAAGGCATTGCAGCTTTATGAGTATTTGGCATGCAACGTGGTGCAAATTGAATTATTTATTGACTTACTTATTGATTTATTTATTAAAGGGATAGTTGAGTTTTGGTAATGAGAGTACAGTTTTGGTCAAACTGAATTGTAGTAACCGAAACCTGCATCATTACATTAAAAACTGATAGTTATGACTCCACCATGCTCGGAAGGAAATAACAAATTACTAATGACTACGTAAATAGATCATTCAAAAAGAGCCGTTAAAACTCAAGAGGGCGCTCTTTAAACACTCATCGGTTTCAACCATTTAAAATAAAATATTGTGCATGTGATGTTTTGTTGAAATAGTGATTAGATAGACAGATAATCAACAACTATTTAAGAACCTCTTTTGTAAATTTTTGAAAAGAGGAAGAATAAAAATAAAAATTTTAACGGCTGGTTCAAAATTATTGAATAATTGTGGGGGCCCACAATTATTACAAATGGTTATGTTAAGGGATAATTTCTGAACCGATTTTGATCACATAAAGTTTATTCTGTCATTAAAATTGTATGCTCTTTTGAATTTGACACTCAGTTTGTTATCTCACACAAAAAAAATCTGTGTAGCGCCCTCTATACCAAAACTCAACTATCCCTTTAACGTTATCTTTTCAACGGGATGGATACAATAAAAAGGATTGCAATGTATACACTTTTAAATACTGTACAAACAAAAACAAAGCAAATCGATCCAAATTAAATACAAAACAATACAGAATAAAACAACCCCGAAATAACAAGAACCAACGACTATACTTTCAACCAAGGAAACAAAATAACTAAACGTTTGTGTATCATATAACTTAAATTGGGGACTATGATAATACAGTATAATGTGTAGCGCGCCTTTCGGAAACTAATACGTATATAAATACACTGATTTTAAGGACAACAAAATCCCGTATTGTATGGAACTTAACCCTTTGCCGTTGGGAACCCGATATCCCATGTATTCGCCCCATGCGAGTTATTTAATACAGGATTGAATGGGTTAAGAGAAACCCCAGAAACCCCACACTATAGTACTGGATTGTCAGGGTGCATGGGCATGATGGGTGTGGTCGGCGGACAATGATAGTATTCCGCAATCTGAAATCTTTTATTCGCAGGGTTTTGATAGGCGTGAGTGACTCCGAATTAAAGCGAGACCATCTACGGTATAAATGTTATCCCGGGTCGGTGGTTTTATAAATAAAGGAACGATAGTTACACGAACTAAAGAGCCACATTCCTAAGTAGGGCTTCTTTGTACAGGCCTTTCGTATTATATACAAGAAAGACGGACCAAGGTTTCTTGTACCATGTTGTTTGGCTTATGGTAACATAATATGTAGAAAAACAGGGGAACTGCCTAGACAGACCCTTTTCTGGTCCCTCACATCCCTGAATTACCCATTTAATAATACATTAATTTTGTCGTTGTTGTACAACATTTTTGTCATTACATGTTAGTATGATAGTGTATAGTGTATATTATGTTGTATTAATTATTATATATAGTTTGTATTTTGTATAATTGTGCATTTGATTGGTATGCTTTGATTTTATTGGATGTGGAATAAACTGAAACTGAAACTAATACAATTGGGAACAACTTATGAAGTTAAAGTGAACCAGTAAAGTGTCTAACTCCACGTAAATTACTTGGAGCTTCCACATTTCTCTTCCATCGTGTTGTTTGGCCTATGGTAAGAGAAGAATAAAACAGGGTTAGATTTTTTTAAATGCCTATTTTGTATGACGATATCTATCATTGATAATCATTCAGCTCAAGAGCGTTAATGAACGGTCATAATCCTCATACACGTTATACAGTAATTCGTTGTAAAAGCTGACGCAAATTTTCGCTTTTTGAACCAGGAAAGCAGTGTTTTTTTTTCAATGAAACTTTCACACATTATTCGGACATATCGGATTGAAGTCTCAAATGTAATTTTGGGCAATATCTGACACTTTACAGGTGCACTTTATCTTTGAGTCTTTACTATCTGGGCCGGTGAGCCCCGTTACAGAAAGAGTTGCAATCGATTGTATAAAGTTGCAATTAATTGCAAGTCAGAAAATATGAACATCTGAACCAATCATATTCTCACATTAATTAGTCGTATGATCTGACTTGCAATTAATTGCAACTTTACCATCGATTGCAACGTACTCTCTCTCTGCAACAGGGCCTATGCAGGACTCATATCACTATGCAAATGTGCATCGACCAAACCCATTTTGTTAAAATGATTCGAATAGAATCATAAAATCAAAATTAAAATCTCGAAAAACTTTTGATGTATATGGAACATGTCTATAAAGGTCACTAGGCTACTGGACAATGGCCACTATTCCTGTTTCCCTTGGGTAGTCGCTACATTTTGCGCACCCCATTCGTTGGGACCCACACCCCATAATATGTACCCCTTATCTTACCCCTATATAACCCCTCCCCCCCCCCCCCCCCCCCCAATGTGGATTTACACCGGTTACACCATTACTTAAGTTGCAATCACTGTAATTGCAGGGATTTCAGAATGAATATTGATTTATTTACTGAAATCTGGTTTTGGAAAAAAGGCTTCGTCTAGCATGCATGTCTGCTACACAATAGGATTATAGCGCCGACTGAAATAACAGAGCGGTTCCAGATCAGGATGAAACGTCTGTACGGTTGAGTACTACGTCGATTGAGGTATACACCCAGTGTAATTCAATGGTTAAGATTGCTAATATACGTCATCCACTTTGGCGGTATAAAGCTGTAACATCAATACTATCGTAGTATGAAGGGCCAATGCTCAGCATAAGACCCTTTTCATGAGCATTGTGGGGGTAATAAATCGCAACTCCCATGTAAGAGCTTTTGAGTGTACAGATTCTCTCCCTAATGTACACACGCGTTGCGTAACCAATGTGTGCACCCCATTAATGTACACACAGCTAAGAGGGTACCTGTATGATTACTCCCCCCCCCTATCCATATGCTCCCATCCAACTGTTTGCATTATGCAGTATGCTCCTGAGCTGATTGACTGCTAAAAGTGCGTACGCCGCCCTGCGTCGCCTTGTCGCAGTATGTACACATTCTACGTATGCTTAGCTCTGTGGTGATTCAGTAGATAGCACAGGAAGATCTACTTATCATTACTCACGCGGGCCGTGCGGAGAGGCAGTGTATATCTCGCTCAAACGCGATCAGACAGTCGCTTGTATAACGTTATTCGACCGGACAGTCTATACTTGGATTTATCATTAAAAAGGGAGGAAATACATTTTCAGCACATTTTGTGAACGATTTGGAGAGGAAGTTGTGATGTTTCTTCCATAAATGTTTGACGCGAGGCGGAGATTGATGGGGAAATGACTGCGTGCTATGTCTGAGAAGTGTCTAGAAGACAGGTAGCAGACGATAAGCTGTAAGGGAGGCGTGGTGTGGTGTTGTGTTGGTTGACGATGGCGCGATCTGAGCGGGCCTCGACGCGTTCGCGGCCCCAGCAGCTCCCGGGGGCGGCGAGCACCTCCGACCGTCTGGCGAGGAGCTTCCCCTTCCAGCTGCCGCGTTTTCTCCGGATCAAACGCCACCCGGTGACCATCATCCGCACGGCGTTGATCCTAGGCCTCCTCGCGCTTCCAGCCTACATGCTCCTCGTGCTCAACATCCCCGGCAACCACGAGGTCAACGTCGAGCTCGCAGCGGCGGGCGATGTCCAGTACGTTGGTGGCGATGGTATCCAACCACGCAGCCGCCCTGGGCAGTCGCCGGTACATTTACACATACGCGAGGCAGCGGCAGCTGGCAATATGGACTCGGGTGGTCAGCTCAGCGACCACGGTGACACTGACGGCGTCGAACAGGGGATCGTTCACCGGGAGACGCTCCAGGTGGAGCAGGGGCGGGATCTCACTGTCCTGAATGAAAAGAACACTGACAAAATGGTGTCCTCCACCGTTCCTAGCTGGAGACTATACGATGGAGTAAATGGTGAGTATAGATGTTTTTAATTAATTCTCTGACTGAAGGAAAGGTAAAGGGAGTAGGAGGAGAAAGAGAAAATTGGGGAAGATGAGGAGATGGAGACGTTTGATGAGGAGCCGAAAGGAAGGGGAGGGGGAGGAGGAAGAGGAGTAGACGAAATGGTCACCCCTCGCCCTGGTTTTAGAATAACATAAAATATGTAAACAGTTCTCGTTAGCTAATACAGGATGAAGAAACTGAATAGAAGAGGGGTGGTGGAGAAATATGAGAAGGGGCGAAAGAGGGGGAGAGGGAGAAGCGAAGCAGAACGAAATGATATAGAGAATAATTATAAGATAAATAACAGATGGAAATCGTTTTCGTTATCTAGAAGAGAAAGAAGAAGAATGAAGAGGAGAAGATATGGGAGGAGGAGAGGGAGAGGGCGCAGCAAAACAAAAATAAAATGTTGAAGAGGAGGAGGTCTTGAGGTGGTTAATAATAATATATGTTGTTATATCTTTATTGTACAAACAGCAGCCTTCACGGATACTGCATATTTGCTAATTTGTTTATTTTATCTCTTAACATTCCCTTTCTTTCCTGCACGCTGACGGACATAAATCAGGACTTTTTATAACAAAGAAGTGATAATAAATAACTAACACGTACTATAGTAATAAAAAAGGTACATAATATTTTCACGAACTCGCCAAGGATAACCTATATCCGTACGCATTTGTGTACATCGACCGTGATCAATATTGTATATAGCGCGTGTTATTAATTAGCCATTGTGTGATATTCGGTAATGATTAGTTGGGTGGTGTGTGGTAGTAATTAGTTCGTTTGTGATGTTAATTAAGACGATGGCATCAAAATTGGGGAAGACATTGATGTCAGTCAGTAAAAGCACTCTCTCCTGGATACATGTATCGTGATTCTCATATAGAGAGAGTTAAAGGGATCTAGTAACTTTGTTGACATGTGCAAAAAGTGATGAGTGGTTGATACAATGTATTTTGTTGTTGTATGATATCTCAACTGGGTGTTGTGTGAAAATTTCAAGTTAAATGGACGTTATATGGCCGAGTAATGAGCAAACATGCAAAGTGATATTCACTAAATCATTACACTCACCTTGTACACGGTTTGCACGGTCCAGTGGATAATTTAACATCTGAACACTTCAATCTTAAATATGTTTTTAACGAAAGGGTAATTTGAAAAAAACCGAAACCTGTCCCAACAAGGTATGAGGGAACCGCTAGAATTCTAATTGGATTTTGAGGATTTGGAAAATGTTTCTAAGTCCCTGTAATACATTGTAAATCGGTCTGGGCGTAGGGAGCACATTTGTGTTTCCAGGGGGGCTGAGGTCTTTTGCCCGAATACCATCTTCCCCCTTTTCACCTGACAAGCTTTATTAAAAAAAAGACCAACAAAAAGTTATCACGATTTAACCTCCGGAAAATGATATACTTTTCATGATTTTTCCTGAATGATTTTGCCCGAATATAACATGTTTTTGACATGCTTTTGCCCGAATATGATACGAGTTTGCCCAAATATGGAATGCTTTTGCTTAAAATGTTGAGTGCTTTTTACCCGAATATGGCCGTTTTCAAAACTCCAGGTCAGGTGCTGCAGCCTCCCCCCCCCCCCCCCCCTCCCCGCCACTTCGCCTCCTACGTCTATGTATATTGGTTTCCCGTATACAATGGGTTAAGGCGGTGGCAGGGGACATTTAAAGTGATGTATCAAATTCAACAAAAAACACTGGGAGCTTTCAGATTTCTCTTTCAAGTACCTTAATATCGTTTGGCTTATAGATGGTAAGCGAAGAATAAAACAAAGATATTGATATTACATTATTATTAAAGTCTCAAATATCGCTTTTGGAAAAATCGAATAAAGTTAATAATGGATCACTCATTCACTTTGAATAATCTGACATTTTTGTAATGGTAAACAGGTAATGGTCATTTTAGTATGGTCATAGTGGTGATAAGAAGGTTGCTTAACGATAATATAGGCCTAGTATATGCTCTTTGATGTCAATATTTAATACAAGTTTTAAGGTACGTGTGACATGTTTGTTTTAATCACTGTCAATATCTTGCTAAATTGACTTGCTTGTGATATACAGGCATGGATATAAATATATTATAAAGTCCTCTCGTATCCCATTTCATAAAATGGACATATTATAAAGAAGAATAAGTCACTTTGTTTATAAAAGTATATTGCATGATATGAGACATCCTTTTATCGTCCTATTGGAGGGACTGAATATTTTCCATACATGTGGTATATTTTCCCTGCTGTTTTGGTTAAATTATTAGCATTTGCAAATTGTTCAACCCTCTCTTGGAGATTGAAGTTGTATTATTTTAGTGTACAAAAACTATAATTTCACAATAATGCGATTATCTTGCTTGAAAATGTCGTCAGCTTGTTCATTCAATTGTTAAAACAAAAATAAAGCCCGTTGATCTACACACAAGAACATCAAAGTAATGCATACACAATATTACACATGAACAAAGGAATTATAGTACCATGCTTTTTATGAAGTGACCCATAACGTTATATCCATGTTTCTGCTGGTATTAAGACTAAGAGGTATAAGGGATGGTTGAGTTTTGGTATAGAGGGTGCTACACAAATTTTGTTTGTGAGATAATGAAAAATGAGTAAAATTTGAAAGAGCATACAATTTCAATGACATAATAAACTTTATTTGATCAAAATCGGTTCAGAAACGGCTGAAATATCAATAAATAACTTGCCAGTCGCTACATAAATAAAGCCCTTGATATTTAATAAACAACTTCCATTTGTTAGGGAGATTTATATGCATAAGATACAGCTTCTGCTAACCTTTAATTATTAACTGATGACGAGCTTTCGTCTCCTCCTAATAGAGAGTTAAACCTCATTTGAATAGAGACTCCGGCCCTCTCTCTCTTTCACCAATATTCACCCCAGACCCAGTGATCACAGTGTGACAAAATCCAGGAGATGTGACGAAACCAAGTCACTTGACTTGATAAAGTCTCTATCTAGGAGGAGACGAAAGGTTGTCAGTTAATAATTTAAGGTTAGTATAGAAGCTGTATATCTTATGCATATTAAGCTCTTGATATTTCATAGATTTAAATCACCATGTACTCAGCGTCTCGGTCGCTTGACCG
The DNA here is from genome assembly GCA_037951105.1 of Echinarachnius parma. Classification (NCBI taxonomy): domain Eukaryota; kingdom Metazoa; phylum Echinodermata; class Echinoidea; order Clypeasteroida; family Echinarachniidae; genus Echinarachnius; species Echinarachnius parma. The sequence continues at coordinate 7,548 of JBAMJV010010594.1, read as the reverse complement.
ATACGAGCCACAGTAATACTTTTAAAATCGGGATGGCTAAGTTTCAACCCCCATGCATTTCGCCCCCTTCTCTCGCCCCTCTGTCATGGCTGTTTGTGAAGTTACACGTGGAATGGCCGGACGTACCCAATATCACCATCATGACAGGTTCCTTTTACTGAATCACGACGTACGGCACGGCACTCACTTAAATGGAGTGAACTATTCAACCATCTTTTTTTTACTATCTGCTGGAATTTTAATGGAATATTTTTTAATTCTGTTGAGTTTTTAACTTTTTGTTTAAATATGGGAAATATTGGCAATTCTTTGAAGGCAAAATTTGTCTGAAAATTCACTCACCTACTCACTATTCAGTAGAAACAACTTCATACAAAACGCATTGTAATTGCTAAGATAAAGTCACCAAAATATAACTTTAATGCACAAAATATTGTCTATGAAATAATACCTTACTTATTGCATATCCTGTGAAAATATGATTAAAAGTATCACAAATTTGCTCATTATTTTCACTGTTTTTCGGCAGGTTTAATCAGAATGATCTCGAATTAGTAAAAAAAAAATATTTTATCGTTTTTTGCATTACTTTAAAGGGGTAGTTTAGTTTTGGTAAGGCTGAACTTTAGTAGCCAAAACCTGCACAGTAACATTATAAACTAATAGTAACTCCACATGCTCGAAAGGTATACAAAATTACAAACGACCAGTAAACGGCCTGTTATCATTCAAAAAGAGACATTAAAACACAAGAGGGCGCTTTTTTTGGTTTCGACCATTTTCAACCAAAATTATGCATGTGATGTTTTGTTGATATAATGATTAAATAGCGAGATCATCAACAACCATTTAAAAAACGCTTTTGAAAATTTTTGAAAAAGTGCAAGCATTTTTAAATATTTTTTCAAAAAATCATCTAATATTTGGGCCCCAAATAATTATAAGATCAGATATATTTATTGATATTTCAGCCGTTTCTGGGTCGATTTTGACCAAATAAGTTTATTCTGCCATTAAAATTGCATGTTCTCTCAATTCGACACTCAGTTTTTCATTACCTCACAAAAAATTGCGATGTGCAGCGCCCTCTCTACCAAAACTAAACTACCCCTTTAAACCCTTCTATATTAATCCTGTCGTATATTAAAAGGAAAAATGTCAAGTCTATTGAATGTTGACCTTTTAACATGTTTGGAGCTATTGAAGGCAAATTTTAACTGTCAATTATCGTAGCAATTAGTCAATAAAATTAACCTTTTTACCCAGTGGAATTTAATCATTTCACTCACCGTCTAATTGTGTGTCTATTTTAATTAACTAGCAAATTTACCCGTCACCAGATCTTTGAGTAAGATAATGTTGTATGTTGTATTTTTGTATTTCGTTATTTTTTGTATCTGTCCTGTAAAAAAACATTTGGTCAATTAATGGAATCACTGTTTGAATGGTTATGATATGATTTAATAAGTGTATAATTAAAAATACAATCTAATATTCACAGGCATATGCGTACACGGGGTGGGGGGGGGGGGGGGGGGGTCAAATTCCACTTGATGAAAAAGGGCTGTTTTGGGTTCCCCCCCCCCCCCCTCAAAAACATATCACGGACACCATGAACCCCCCTCACAAATTCTTCACCGACACCCCCGCCCCTTTTGAAAGAATCTTCACCAGTACCCCCTCTCGAGAAAATCTTCATCGACACCCCCTCGCGTCGAAAAATATTCACCGACAACCCCCCCCCCTCGAAAAATCTTCTCCTACACCCCCACCACCCCCCTTCGAAAGAATCTTCACTGTTACCCCCCTCTCGAAAAATCTTTACTGACACCCCCCTATAAAATTCTTCATCGAGAACCCCCCCCCTCGAAAAATCTTCACAGACACCCCCCCCCCTTTCAAGATTCTTCACCGACCACCCCCCCCCCCCCCCCGGTGGTGATTCAATCTCATATTCACAGGCATATGGGTACCCGGGTTGGGGGGGGGGGGGGGAGGGTGTGGTTCAAATCCCCCTCAAAAAATATCACGGACACCCACCCCCCTTACAAATTCTTCACCGACACTCTCCCTCGAAAATTCTTCACCGACAGCACCCCCCCCCCCCCTCCCCACTCGAAATACTTGACCGACACCCGACCCTCAAAATGTTGGTTGAGTGAAATAACCACCCCCCCCCCCCCCTCAACAAATATTCACGGACACCCACTCCCCTCACAAATTCTTCAGGCGACACCGAAAGAATCTTCACTGGTACCCCTCTCGAAAAAATCTTCAATGACACCCCCCTCGAAAATCCCCCACCCCTTTCGAGATTCTTCACCAACATCGATCCCTCCCCCCTTGAGTCTTCACCGGTACCCCCTCTTGAAAAAATTGTCATCGACACCCCCCTCGAAAATTCTTCACCGCCCCCCCCCCCCCCCCACCCCTACGAAATATTTGACCGACACCACCCTCGAAAAATTCTTCACCGACACTCCCCTCGAAATACTTGACCGACACCCCTCGAATTACTTGACCGGACACCCCCCTCGAAATACTTGGCGACACCCCTCGAATTACTTGACCGACACCCCCCTCGAAATACTTGGCCGACACCCAGCCCCTGGAAAATTTTGGTTGACGCAATAACCCCCCCCCCTACCACCCCCCTTAACCTAACCCCCCCCCCCCTTTAAAATACCCTAGGTATGCGCCCAGCGATCATATGTCAAACAAAAAACAGTATTAATTAAATCGTTGTCAAGTAGATCAATAACCCCTAATTCCTTGCTCTTCTTGTTTACACATTATTTACAAAAAGCACACATTTTTTATACTCAGTACAATTAAAGTATGCACTTCTACTATACTATAGTAGCCGATTACGTATTTAAATGTTTTGAAAAACAACAATTTCGCAGCAAATTACGATAGTCCTTAATTCAGGCGCACACAGCGGCACACAGTGTTATTTCTGATTTGACAGGCATACGATAATGTGCGTAAGAATTTACAACGTATCGATTCCAGCTGAACAAGAACATAATGAAAGGTCATTTCGCAACACACTTTTCACGGTACTCCGTCGCAAAGCCTGTGCGATGATCAGCGACTCGACGCGACTGACATGGCATTGAAACGGGAATATTGGCCGATTCATAACTGACCACTGGTCAAAACTGACCCCGACTGACCCAGACCACAAACCTCTATGGGTCATCACCATATCACTACCCAAAGTTGATGTTGGTGCCCTCAATGCACTACGAAATGCATAGATGGACAGACAGACATACAGACAGACATACAGACGACAGACATACATACGTAATCGGCTACTTTAGTATAGTAGAAAGATGTAATATAAGTCTGCTAATTATTAAATATTTAGAAATATATATTCACAATGATTAAATGAATCTATAGAAGCTACACATTCGGTCGTTTGCTAACTTTTACAATTATCCATGTTTTTTAAAATAATTTTTTTACACAATCGTGACACTTATTTTTTTTAATTTGTTGGTGTACACGATTCTACATCTGCTCGCGTTGCATGATGGTCTGATGGATATTGTGAATGCAATATCAGACGATATTATATCGTACATTAAATAACAAATGTAAATAAACTGAACTGAAACTGATATGTCTCGACATTTCAAAATCGTAATATGCATTGAAGAAAGAAGAACTCATATATTTATACTTCTATATCTGTAGAGTTGTGTCACATGGAGTTTCATAGAATCTAGATCATAACCGATAGCCTGTGGTTGTATTACAGGTATATATTGAGTACATCCGGTCACCTTGCTTTAGCATATACAGTGCGAGTAAAAAAACGAAACCCGGACTTTGATAGCTTATAAATCCACAATTACAACATATAATGTATAGGTTGATATTGGTATCACATTAAAGCTTGGAAATTGCCTTTAAAATGATATATCACACATTTTTTGAGGCACTTTACGCAGCATCGAGCAAGATCTTATTCCAAAGTCATGCAAAAAACTACCCGTGTCCAAGTTGCCCGTCGTCTTGTTCCTAAAACACAACAAAACAAGGGTTAGTTCTCCCTAATCAAAATAGCATAACTTTTTAAAGAAAAAGATTTTGAGGAAAAATAACTTGGCAGGAGTGTTTATAACCTTATGAATAACTTATGTGCGAAAATAAAATTGGTCCGTCGAGTCACGCATGAGTGAGCACACATTAAAGGCAAAATGTTCACTTTTTGACTCTTGTGACTTTTGAAAAGTGACAATTTTGATTTTAATGTGCTGCTCTTCATGCATTACATGGCGGATCAATCTTATTATCCACGGAGGAAGCTAGTCAATCAGTGTAGGAACAATCCTGCCAAGTTATTTTGCTCAAACACCTTAACGTTTTAACCTATTTTGAATAGGGGGGACTTAGGTTTATTGTTGTGTTTATCATGAAGAATGCGTCCTGTTTACGTTTTTTTCTTCAATTAACATTTCACAAATATCATTTGGTGAATCACAACAAAATATCAGGTGGGTTGCCGATTTTGTCATGTTTATCAGGGTGGAAGGGGATCACACACTGTCCTCACATCACGCAACCACACTGTTTGGAGGGAGGGGCCCTGAAATAGACCATGCAGATGAAGTTATCTTTGACAATCAAACAACAGATGCAACATTCACAAAACAGAATACTGCAAACTGGACACCGGTAGTTTTGCATGCCTTTGGGATAATTAGGTCGCGTTCGGTGAAGCGTGAAGTGATCAGAGTGTATGATATATAGCATTTTTAAAGGGAAGTCCTCAAGCTTTAACATGGAACCTAATAGTCAACATATATACTTTTAGATTATGGAATTTATAAGCTATCAAAGTCAGGCGGTTCGTTTTTTTTGACTCGCACTGTTAGGGGCGAAAGAGGGGCATTGATCATCGGTCAATTACCTGTGAATTTAACTATGCATGTATGCCTATAATTTATACATTATTCTACATATATCATTTATATATACAAACAAACATGTTAGTTTCACCAGCTCTATCATTTGGTTTGTTGTCATATACGAGTCGTTTGATCAAACACCGCAGTAGAAAAACACCTCCAAGTTAAATATTGTACATAGCATGTACTTGCTGTACGGATTACTTTGGACTTGAGAACGTATTCCACTTTGTTTCGCATACACAGTTCTACAAGAGGACATATTACAAATAAATACATATTAAAACAAACATATTATTTGAATACTCATTAATTAACTAGGCATTCATCAATAAGGCAATAATTGATAAGAAACGATAAACATTTGGGAAATTATTCATTAATGATTAGTGATCATGTTGATGACCCAGATTATTTATGATATATTATATGTGTATCACTAGATACATCCACGACTCTATACAACCATTTATCGTTATGTACGGTTTATGGCATTATACCATCTGCTTCTAATAGCCCGGTCACTATCATCGGATTGCGCAAACGGATGTCAAACGGAGAGCTTAATTTTCCATCGTTCTCTACGTTTCTTGTCCGGTTCCTTGTCGGTGATGTACGTTGTTCTATGTTTTGCACATTGAAGCAATGGTGACGACTTTCTCCAGGATAATTTATTTTCGCAATGTCTATTCGTTGGGCATACGTTTTCTCGATATCCGTTGATATTCTGACCGGGCCTAAACATGTTGTAGTTGTACCACGACCATGTCAACAGTCAGACTTACATTGACAAGGCCACAATTTAATGTAGTAATCATAACAACATAATAGTACATTAAAGGGGTTAGTTCAGTTTTGGTAGAGAGGGCGCTGCATATCACAATCTTTTTTGGTGAGCAATGAAAAACTGAGTGTCGAATTTTAGAGAACATGCAATTTTAATGCAGAATAAACTTTGTTTTTTGGTCAAAATCGACCGAAGACGGCTGAAATATCAATAATATATCTGATCTTATAATTATTTGGGGCCCAAATAATTAGATGATTTTTTTCAAAAAATTTAAAAAATGCTTGCACTTTTCAAAACTTAAAAAGCGTTTTTTAAATAGTAGTTGATGACCTCTCATTTAATCATTATTTCAATAAAACATCATATGCATAATTTTGTATGAAAAATGGTTGAACCAATGCCTTTTTAGAAAGCGCCCTCGTGTGTTTTAATGGCTCTTTTTGATGATTACAGGCTTTATACTTAGACGTTTGTAATGTTGTATACCTTTCGAGCATGTGGAGATTATAACTATTAATATATAATCTTACTGTCAGGTTTGGTTACTAAAGTTCAGCACTAGCACAACTGTACTACCCCCTTTAATTGTGCACTAATAAAAGTATGCGTTTTAATACTCATATCTAAATTAAGTCTAGATCCAGTGTTCTGAGACGTGTATCTGGCGTATATTGTCATTTCCTGAAATAGATTAACAGATCTATTTAATGGTGGGTCAGACGACTTGTATTTAAACACACCCTAAGTTAATAACTACAATATATTTACAAGACATGTAAGATGGACAGTTATCGTTTCAATCAAATACAACTATTGACAGATCTGGATGTAAACATTTGGGCAAGATCGTATAGCATGATACAGAGAGTGATATTCTCCAAAACAATGTTTGCAAGATACTGGTATGCATAAAGTGAATGATCATTGACCACTCGGATTAATTTATGTTTTTTGTATCAAATTGTACCAGAAAAACTGTCGTTAAAATTTAATGTCATCATTCACCTGCTGAAATATTATTTCAGAATTATGAAATGTGGTAGGAGGGATTCCCCTTTTTATTGTAAGATATTATTGATAGATGACATTTAGGTATCCTCGAATCCATTATGCTAATGAGATAACACTATACGCAGTCGGGTAATTAGTGTAACTTGGCATTTAGGGCTTTTTGTGGACCAACAAAAACCCATTGGGACCCTATTATATGCCATGCAGTGCCCCCCACTACTAATCTCAAGTCATGTATACAGTCGTGTACATTTGATACAATAATCTGCATTCAGAAATATTCAGAAGTATTGTGGCTCAGCAATCCCTTTGTTTTAAATAACTATAAGATATAGTGTTTATACTATATAGTTTATAGTTTATAGTTATCGTTTTAATTTCGGTTTCTCGAAGATAAAAGCATCTTGCCCGTCGGGCAGGTGTAACATGACATAATTCAATTTGTTCACCAAAAATCGGCGCTTTGGACCAGTGCTAATCTCAACCGCTCTAGTGTAGTATAACATTGCAAATGGGAAATGTTTAATTGTGGCCAAGTCCTTTGACAGTATTATCTGTAGGGGATATATTTCGGCCTTCTTGTTTAAAGCATCATGACGCATCATCCTGTCGAGTCTTGTCCAGGCCCCAACAAGAAATTATATCGACACTATCATTGCGCGAGTCAGAAGTGGGATTTACCAAAATATCTCTAAAAGTCACTCGTAGTGAAATGAGCGTGAGAAGGTATTAAAGGGGGTAGTTGAGTTTTGGTAGAGAGGGCGCTACCAAAATAATTTTTTTGTGAGGATCATGAAAAACTGGAGTATCAAATTTGGAAAG
>JBAMJV010010593.1:0-39155 GCA_037951105.1 Echinarachnius parma | reverse complement strand
TGTTCGTGGCCAATCCGAGTTCCCCATAGAAATAAATGGACACCTTCAAAGAGCTGTAGCTTTCTTGTTTCTTACCCAATTATGCTCTAACTTTCAGAGATTACTCTTCATAATCTCTTCAAGACTATGATAGCAACATTTTGCTTGGGTTTCATTGCCCTTTAAGATACTATTTCATTCATACTGGTACTTATCCGGGCCGCGGAATGGTTTTGAAAATGGGGGGGGGGGGGGGGGGGGCTATCCACATTTGAACTGTTATGTATTTCTTTATTTTATGCTTATGTATTTCTTTGTTTTAAGCGAAAAAATGAAAAGCAATGTGTTTTTTCTTCATTTTTTAATAATATACATGTCCTTTTATAATGGTCAATTTGACCACCTTCAACCTCATCGACCGGGTCAAGCTAACGTATTCTGGGTTCCTCTTATGATGTTTGACCACTTGAGATAGGTGGCTGCCCGGTCCATGTGGACTAGGGCACTTTGGGGCACTTATATATATTTTAGTGATAATTTGTTATTTTCAATTTTTTTAAATATTATACATGTCCTTTAATAATGGTCAATTTGACCACCTTAAACCACATGGACCGGGTCAAGCTAACTTTTTCTGGGTTAATCTTATGATGTTTGACCACTTGAGATAGGTGGCTGCCCGGTCCATGTGGACAAGGGCACTTTGGGGCACATATATATATTTTAGTGATAACTTGTTATTTTCAATTTTGTTTATATTATACATTTCCTTTAATAATGGTCAATTTGACCACTTTAAACCACATGGACCGGGTCAAGCTAACCTTTTCTGGGTTCCTCTTATGATGTTTGACCACTTGAGATAGGTGGCTGCCCGGTCCATGTGGACTAGGGCACTTTGGGGCACTTATATATATTTTAGTGATAATTTGTTATTTTCAATTTTTTTCAATATTATACATGTCCTTTAATAATGGTCAATTTGACCACCTTAAACCACATGGACCGGGTCAAGCTAACTTTTTCTGGGTTCCTCTTATGATGTTTGACCACTTGAGATAGGTGGCTGCCCGGTCCATGTGGACTAGGGCACTTTGGGGCACTTATATATATTTTAGTGATAATTTGTTATTTTCAATTTTTTTTATATTATACATTTCCTTTAATAATGGTCAATTTGACCACCTTAAACCACATGGACCGGGTCAAGCTAACTTTTCCGGGTTCCTCTTATGATGTTTGACCACTTGAGATAGGTGGCTGTCCGGTCCATGTGGACTAGGGCACTTTGGGGCACTTATATATATTTTAGTGATAATTTGTTATTTTCAATTTTTTTCAATATTATACATGTCCTTTAATAATGGTCAATGACCACCTTAAACCACATGGACCGGGTCAAGCTAACTTTTTCTGGGTTCATCTTATGAAGTTTGACCACTTGAGATAGGTGGCTGCCCGGTCCATGTGGACAAGGGCACTTTGGGGCACATATATATATTTTAGTGATAACATGTTATTTTCATTAAAAAAAAAAAAATTATACATGTCCTTTAATAATGGTCAAATTGACCACCTTAAACCACATGGACCGGGTCAAGCTAACTTTTTCTGGGTTCCTCTTATGATGTTTGACCACTTCAGATAGGTGGCTGCCCGGTCCATGTGGACTAGGGCACTTTGGGGCTCTTATATATATTTTAGTGATAATTTGTTATTTTCAATTTTTTTTTATATTATACATGTCCTTTAATAATGGTCAAATTGACCACCTTAAACCACATGGACCGGGTCAAGCTAACTTTTTCTGGGTTCCTCTTATGATGTTTGACCACTTCAGATAGGTGGCTGCCCGGTCCATGTGGACTAGGGCACTTTGGGGCTCTTATATATATTTTAGTGATAATTTGTTATTTTCATTTTTTAAAAATATTATACATGTCCTTTAATAATGGTCAATTTGACCACCTTAAACCACATGGACCGGGTCAAGCTAACCTTTTCTGGGTTCCTCTTATGATGTTTGACCACTTGAGATAGGTGGCTGCCCGGTCCATGTGGACTAGGGCACTTTGGGGCACTTATATATATTTTAGTGATAATTTGTTATTTTCAATTTTTTTCAATATTATACATGTCCTTTAATAATGGTCAATTTGACCACCTTAAACCACATGGACCGGGTCAAGCTAACTTTTTCTGGGTTCATCTTATGATGTTTGACCACTTGAGATAGGTGGCTGCCCGGTCCATGTGGACTAGGGCACTTTGGGGCACTTATATATATTTTAGTGATAATTTGTTATTTTCAATTTTTTTTATATTATACATTTCCTTTAATAATGGTCAATTTGACCACCTTAAACCACATGGACCGGGTCAAGCTAACCTTTTCCGGGTTCCTCTTATGATGTTTGACCACTTGAGATAGGTGGCTGTCCGGTCCATGTGGACTAGGGCACTTTGGGGCACTTATATATATTTCAGTGATAATTTGTTATTTTCAATTTTTTTAAATATTATACATGTCCTTTATGAATGGTCAATTTGACCACCTTAAACCACATGGACCGGGTCAAGCTAACTTTCTCTGGGTTCATCTTATGATGTTTGACCACTTGAGATAGGTGGCTGCCCGGTCCATGTGGACAAGGGCACTTTGGGGCACATATATATATTTTAGTGATAACATGTTATTTTCAATTTTTTTAAAAATATTATACATGTCCTTTAATAATGGTCAAATTGACCACCTTAAACCACATGGACCGGGTCAAGCTAACTTTTTCTGGGTTCCTCTTATGATGTTTGACCACTTCAGATAGATGGCTGCCCGGTCCATGTGGACTAGGGCACTTTGGGGCTCTTATATATATTTTAGTGATAATTTGTTATTTTCAATTTTTTTTATATTATACATTTCCTTTAATAATGGTCAATTTGACCACCTTAAACCACATGGACCGGGTCAAGCTAACCTTTTCCGGGTTCCTCTTATGATGTTTGACCACTTGAGATAGGTGGCTGTCCGGTCCATGTGGACTAGGGCACTTTGGGGCACTTATATATATTTCAGTGATAATTTGTTATTTTCAATTTTTTTTAATATTATACATGTCCTTTATGAATGGTCAATTTGACCACCTTAAACCACATGGACCGGGTCAAGCTAACTTTCTCTGGGTTCATCTTATGATGTTTGACCACTTGAGATAGGTGGCTGCCCGGTCCATGTGGACAAGGGCACTTTGGGGCACATATATATATTTTAGTGATAACATGTTATTTTCAATTTTTTTAAAAATATTATACATGTCCTTTAATAATGGTCAAATTGACCACCTTAAACCACATGGACCGGGTCAAGCTAACTTTTTCTGGGTTCCTCTTATGATGTTTGACCACTTCAGATAGGTGGCTGCCCGGTCCATGTGGACTAGGGCACTTTGGGGCTCTTATATATATTTTAGTGATAATTTGTTATTTTCAATTTTGTTTATATTATACATTTCCTTTAATAATGGTCAATTTGACCACCTTAAACCACATGGACCGGGTCAAGCTAACTTTTTCTGGGTTCCTCTTATGATGTTTGACCACTTGAGATAGGTGGCTGCCCGGTCCATGTGGACTAGGGCACTTTGGGGCACTTATATATATTTTAGTGATAATTTGTTATTTTCAATTTTTTTCAATATTATACATGTCCTTTAATAATGGTCAATTTGACCACCTTAAACCACATGGACCGGGTCAAGCTAACTTTTTCTGGGTTCCTCTTATGATGTTTGACTACTTGAGATAGGTGGCTGCCCGGTCCATGTGGACTAGGACACTTTGGGGCACATATATATATTTTAGTGATAACTTGTTATTTTCAATTTTGTTTATATTATACATGTCCTTTAATAATGGTCAATTTGACCACCTTAAACCACATGGACCGGGTCAAGCTAACTTTTTCTGGGTTCCTCTTATGATGTTTGACCACTTGAGATAGGTGGCTGCCCGGTCCATGTGGACTAGGGCACTTTGGGGCACTTATATATATTTTAGTGATAATTTGTTATTTTCAATTTTTTTCAATATTATACATGTCCTTTAATAATGGTCAATTTGACCACCTTAAACCACATGGACCGGGTCAAGCTAACTTTTTCTGGGTTCCTCTTATGATGTTTGACCACTTGAGATAGGTGGCTGCCCGGTCCATGTGGACTAGGGCACTTTGGGGCACTTATATATATTTTAGTGATAATTTGTTATTTTCAATTTTTTTTATATTATACATTTCCTTTAATAATGGTCAATTTGACCACCTTAAACCACATGGACCGGGTCAAGCTAACCTTTTCTGGGTTCCTCTTATGATGTTTGACCACTTGAGATAGGTGGCTGCCCGCTCCATGTGGACAAGGGCCTTTTGGGGCACTTATATATATTTTAGTGATAATTTGTTATGTTCAAATTTTTTTATATTATACATTTCCTTTAATAATGGTCAATTTGACCACCTTAAACCACATGGACCGGGTCAAGCTAACTTTTTCTGGGTTCATCTTATGATGTTTGACCACTTGAGATAGGTGGCTTCCCGCTCCATGTGGACAAGGGCACTTTGGGGCACATATATATATTTTAGTGATAATTTGTTATTTTCAATTTTGTTTATATTATACATTTCCTTTAATAATGGTCAATTTGACCACCTTAAACCACATGGACCGGGTCAAGCTAACTTTTTCTGGGTTCATCTTATGATGTTTGACCACTTGAGATAGGTGGCTGCCCGGTCCATGTGGACTAGGGCACTTTGGGGCACTTATATATATTTTAGTGATAATTTGTTATTTTCAATTTTGTTTATATTATACATTTCCTTTAATAATGTTCAATTTGACCACCTTAAAGCACATGGACCGGGTCAAGCTAACCTTTTCCGGGTTCCTCTTATGATGTTTGACCACTTGAGATAGGTGGCTGTCCGGTCCATGTGGACTAGGGCACTTTGGGGCACTTATATATATTTCAGTGATAATTTGTTATTTTCAATTTTTTTCAATATTATACATGTCCTTTAATAATGGTCAATTTGACCACCTTAAACCACATGGACCGGGTCAAGCTAACTTTTTCTGGGTTCCTCTTATGATGTTTGACCACTTGAGATAGGTGGCTGCCCGGTCCATGTGGACTAGGGCACTTTGGGGCACTTATATATATTTTAGTGATAATTTGTTATTTTCAATTTTTTTCAATATTATACATGTCCTTTAATAATGGTCAATTTGACCACCTTAAACCACATGGACCGGGTCAAGCTAACTTTTTCTGGGTTCATCTTATGATGTTTGACCACTTGAGATAGGTGGCTGCCCGGTCCATGTGGACTAGGGCACTTTGGGGCACTTATATATATTTTAGTGATAACATGTTATTTTCAATTTTTTTTTAAATATTATACATGTCCTTTAATAATGGTCAAATTGACCACCTTAAACCACATGGACCGGGTCAAGCTAACTTTTTCTGGGTTCCTCTTATGATGTTTGACCACTTGAGATAGGTGGCTGCCCGGTCCATGTGGACTAGGGCACTTTGGGGCACTTATATATATTTTAGTGATAATTTGTTATTTTCAATTTTTTTCAATATTATACATGTCCTTTAATAATGGTCAATTTGACCACCTTAAACCACATGGACCGGGTCAAGCTAACTTTTTCTGGGTTCATCTTATGATGTTTGACCACTTGAGATAGGTGGCTGCCCGGTCCATGTGGACTAGGGCACTTTGGGGCACTTATATATATTTTAGTGATAATTTGTTATTTTCAATTTTTTTTATATTATACATTTCCTTTAATAATGGTCAATTTGACCACCTTAAACCACATGGACCGGGTCAAGCTAACCTTTTCCGGGTTCCTCTTATGATGTTTGACCACTTGAGATAGGTGGCTGTCCGGTCCATGTGGACTAGGGCACTTTGGGGCACTTATATATATTTCAGTGATAATTTGTTATTTTCAATTTTTTTTAATATTATACATGTCCTTTATGAATGGTCAATTTGACCACCTTAAACCACATGGACCGGGTCAAGCTAACTTTCTCTGGGTTCATCTTATGATGTTTGACCACTTGAGATAGGTGGCTGCCCGGTCCATGTGGACAAGGGCACTTTGGGGCACATATATATATTTTAGTGATAACATGTTATTTTCAATTTTTTTTTAAATATTATACATGTCCTTTAATAATGGTCAAATTGACCACCTTAAACCACATGGACCGGGTCAAGCTAACTTTTTCTGGGTTCCTCTTATGATGTTTGACCACTTCAGATAGGTGGCTGCCCGGTCCATGTGGACTAGGGCACTTTGGGGCTCTTATATATATTTTAGTGATAATTTGTTATTTTCAATTTTGTTTATATTATACATTTCCTTTAATAATGGTCAATTTGACCACCTTAAACCACATGGACCGGGTCAAGCTAACTTTTTCTGGGTTCCTCTTATGATGTTTGACCACTTGAGATAGGTGGCTGCCCGGTCCATGTGGACTAGGGCACTTTGGGGCACTTATATATATTTTAGTGATAATTTGTTATTTTCAATTTTTTTCAATATTATACATGTCCTTTAATAATGGTCAATTTGACCACCTTAAACCACATGGACCGGGTCAAGCTAACTTTTTCTGGGTTCCTCTTATGATGTTTGACTACTTGAGATAGGTGGCTGCCCGGTCCATGTGGACTAGGGCACTTTGGGGCACATATATATATTTTAGTGATAACTTGTTATTTTCAATTTTGTTTATATTATACATGTCCTTTAATAATGGTCAATTTGACCACCTTAAACCACATGGACCGGGTCAAGCTAACTTTTTCTGGGTTCCTCTTATGATGTTTGACCACTTGAGATAGGTGGCTGCCCGGTCCATGTGGACTAGGGCACTTTGGGGCACTTATATATATTTTAGTGATAATTTGTTATTTTCAATTTTTTTCAATATTATACATGTCCTTTAATAATGGTCAATTTGACCACCTTAAACCACATGGACCGGGTCAAGCTAACTTTTTCTGGGTTCCTCTTATGATGTTTGACCACTTGAGATAGGTGGCTGCCCGGTCCATGTGGACTAGGGCACTTTGGGGCACTTATATATATTTTAGTGATAATTTGTTATTTTCAATTTTTTTTATATTATACATTTCCTTTAATAATGGTCAATTTGACCACCTTAAACCACATGGACCGGGTCAAGCTAACCTTTTCTGGGTTCCTCTTATGATGTTTGACCACTTGAGATAGGTTGCTGCCCGGTCCATGTGGACTAGGGCACTTTGGGGCACTTATATATATTTTAGTGATAATTTGTTATTTTCAATTTTTTTCAATATTATACATGTCCTTTACTAATGGTCAATTTGACCACCTTAAACCACATGGACCGGGTCAAGCTAACCTTTTCCGGGTTCCTCTTATGATGTTTGACCACTTGAGATAGGTGGCTGTCCGGTCCATGTGGACTAGGGCACTTTTGGGGCACTTATATATATTTTAGTGATAATTTGTTATTTTCAATTTTGTTTATATTATACATTTCCTTTAATAATGGTCAATTTGACCACCTTAAACCACATGGACCGGGTGAAGCAAACCTATTCTTGGTTCCTCTTACGATGTTTGACCACTTGACGTTCCATGTGTACAAATTATAGAGCCTTTATCGCAAGCCCCCCCCCCCCCCCCCCCCGTGGATACGCCAATCAGAAATTATACAGCCTTTATTTCCCTATTATGAGGTAAAATGCTGGATAAATGATACGAAAATCGACACAAAACAGGTAAAAAAGATAACTACTTTGAAATCATGACAATTATTTGAGCAATTTTCGAAGATTATAGTTTATTTTGGGTACGTTATATTTATGTTTAGTAAGGTACTCTTCATGAGCGCGTCACGGGCAGCTAGCGGCGTAGCGTGCCGACACCGGTAGCGCCGAAAATTGAATAAGTAAATGAATATCCAATAAGGAAAAAGTAACCAACTTCAGCCCGGTTAAAAATGTCATGACATGTCATAGTTACTGTCTTGTCTCTTGAGTTGTGGTAAATTTAATCTAAAGTTTCTTATTGCAGAGTACAGTAGTTGACTTATGATCATTCGATGGGTTGGAGCTAGAGAAGAAATGTTCCCATGACCATTTGCAAAACAATCTAATAAAGTAATATAACACAAAATATGGCAGGTGTTCTAAAAAATAAAATATTATGATTATATGTCTTATTATGATGTTATGGTTGAGAGACCCCCACATCGGCACATTTCTGACAGTTTTAGACTTAAGAATCGTACAAATTTCATAAAACTTTACTCACACATTGAGAAAATGGGGCAGATTCCGATGCGATGATCAGATTTGCGATTTATAATTTATATTTTGAGACCTAGACTTCGAACGTGCGCGTTGTTTTTTTGCTTCACGAGTTCGAAGTGGTTTTATTACCGGCACCCCCTCAACTCTCATTGACAACCCACGCAACTTAACATTTCTTGTGCGATGTTCGCATTATTTCACAAATTTCACAACAATATTTGTAGCGGACGATAAACGCATAAAGTGCAGTTTCTAAGGGTATCGCGCATCATCACATGCGCGATTTTTCACAACACGCGCAAAAACAAATATTACGCGGGGTGCCGATAATAAAAACAGTGCCGAGGTGTAGTACACCTACCATACCACTTTCACTTCAGAAGGACACTATGGTGTCTGAGCTGAGACTGTTACATGGTAAATTTTGTGACCTCAATATGCTGATTCATAAGCCAAAAGTGGTCCCTTATTTGCTTCATTTTTAAGGCGATCCTGCTATGTCATATAATCTGATCGATTTTAGTGATTGTCTTTTCTATTCATGATTGGCATGTTTTGTTCAAAAGTATTTCTTGTGACCCATCTTTTGTTTTATGAAGATACCTCTATTTTTGTGGATCCTAAACCCCCTTGAAAAACTTTAAAAATTGTTTCACATCCTATCTCGAGGTTGCTTCTTCAGCAAAACTAAACTAGATCTTCTTATTCTTAAATCAGATCTGACTTAAAATGAACTTAAATTGTTTTCTTTTTCTGCCCGGTTTAAAACAAGCCACTAGTCACCATGGGATCCAAAAAGAAACGAAAGCGTGAACGACGTTCGCGATCGAGGACACCAGACAGTGATAGCAGTGAGTACAGTAGGTCATCGCGGCGGCGCTCCAGGTCCAGATCTCATTCAAGGTCACGGCACGGTAGCAAGTCCAGAGACCACAGAAGCCACAAGCAGAAAAAGAAGTCCAAGGACAGAGACAGATCCAGGTATTGGCTTTGGAACATAAAAGTTCACGCAGCATTTAAAGTGGTTCCATCAACTTGCCAAATTTAATCAATATCACTTGGAGCTTTCATTCTTTTATGACCTTGTTGTTTGGCTTATTGTAACATAAGTATGAAAGAGGTTTTGAGTGTTCAAATGTCTTCCTAATCATGAAGATATTTAAGATTTAATTGTAAATCATTCCAGAATTCTTTTTGATACAAGTACATACGGTAGTAAAAATTATCCAAATATAGATTCTTCAATTATTCATTCATTTAACCCGTTCAGGACGGACTGATTTTGCTACAACATGTATTCTCCATAGACCAAAGCCTGAATATTTTCGGGACCAGTCCTGAACAGGTTAAAACCTTTTAAAGCCTAAACTGCCAGGATAAGGTCAAACAATTAACTTTTTAAAATGTGGTTCTCAGCACACATGGCTACATTACAATAGCGTTGTGCGGAGATCAACCTCTTCCGCCTGCTGCACTATCCAACACGAAAACATTTTTTGTTGGCCGATTTCTCCCTCCATTTACCAACAAATGCAAAAAAACTTTCGTTTGAATATGTGATCCACAATTTATATACTTTGATAATAACTACTGACTGTTGTTTTGAAGACCGCAAAATGTAGAGAAAAAAAAATGATTTCCTGTCCGTTTTCCTTACCGATGCGTCCTAAAACACAGCGTTCAACTGTTGAACGATACAGTGTACAAATGGGCGGTATGATTATCTCCCGCGTATGAGCGAATATTGCGTGTAAATGGTCCAGCTGACTGGACCATATTTACTTAGTAGATGTGTTTCTCAGACCTTCTGTGCTGCACTTTTAAATTTCTTCATGATGCATAATAATATTACAGATAATTTGTATTAAATGATATCATGTTTTGCTTACCTCTGATTTGATGATAATAAAGTGATAAATTAAACCTCTGTTTCTTTCAACTTCAGATCAAGAGATCGCGACTACGAAAAGTCTTCACGATCGTTGAGTCATCGCTCAAAGCGCCATTCCAGCTCTCGTTCCAGAAGCCGATCGAGAGACAGAGACAGGGACAGAGATTATTCCCGGTCCAGCAAGAAACGCTCAAAGAGAAGCAGATCTAGGAGTAGATCCAGATACAGGTGAGCTTTTTGAATGTGCATGTTTATGTGTATGATAGAATAAAGGGTGGTTCGGATTCGTAAATAATGTGCTTTGCCTTGCACCTTGCACAAAGTGCCGAATCACACTGGCATTATAGCGTTACAAACTATCCTAATTACGAATGTTATGATTGCCCTCTACATCCTAACGCAAGAGATTTGTTTACCCCTACATGTAGTGGCCCACGTGGGCAAGTAAAATCAAGACTGTTCCGTCTTTGGTGGCCCAGACGGAGAGTTTAGTAGCCTAAAACAAAAACAAACAAAACATATAGTCTTGTTTTTTTTTTGTTACCTAGTAGAATTTGGCAGGATAGAAGTGTGAGACCCGAAGCGCCAAGTAACATCTATGTAACATGAAATTTCTACACATCACACAGTGGACATATCGGACCATGGACATTTTATACACACACTTCGCTAAATTTTGCACATGTCAACAAAGTTACTAATCTATGTTACGCTATTCTTTCTCCTTCATTTACACGTAGGTCATCTTCTAGATCACGCACAAGATCCCGCAGTAGATCGCGAGACAGGCGGAGATCACGGAGCAGGTCACGTGACAGACGTAAATCGCGGAGCAGGTCACGGGACCGCAGAAGATCGCGGAGCAAGTCCAAAGATCGTCACAGCAGCCGGTCCTCCAGTACCTCGAAGAAGGATGGAACGAGCAAAGCGTCTGCTTCGGAGGGCAAGACCAGTGACACTGCATTGGTATGAAATAGGATTTATAATGAGCATACAGTTTTTAATCCGTTTGGCACTAGAAATTAATACATATCTGAAACTAGCGACTAAGCGCCTCCCCGCGACGCCTTGAGTGCGCATAGGATCCTGTATAAAGTAATCGCTTGCTCTCTGAGGACTCTCACAGTGCGTATAAACACTTGCGTGATTGACACATTGAATGATTTTCCGGTGATCAGGATTTAGAGCGTAATAATGATTTAGATGCCACAGAGGTTGGAGATATATAGATTTCATTTTTTTTTTCGGTTAGGAAATCCATCCAATTCATCATAACTAGATTTTGTTTAACCTTCGATAAGGGTTAAATATTACCTGGAGTAATGTAAATAGATACAGGCAAAAGAGCCTAGAAATAACTATTTACATTGAGTTGTATATTAGAAATAATCAAACAATAACAACAATATCACAGATAGTACATATACTTGAGTATCTCTTCAAAGACATAGGTGTGTGCAGCTGTAATGTTATTGTTTTTGACAGAGTAAGGTCTTGTTGGGTGTGAAATCACCTGCCTTTCATAGAAAGCACATTTACTCATGGTATTGGGTAGAGGCTTTATAGTTCTACAAACCCAAAAATGTTGTGCACTAGAGTTTCGCAAAAGGAATGAATCATAGTTGATATTGTACGTATTGCAGAGCTGCCAACTAGTACGGATTTTCCGTAATTGGTACGGAAATTGACGCCCATTACGGGAGTACGGAATTCCGCTTAAAAATTACGGGAAAAAAAATAAATAAAATAAAAAAAAAATAAAATCTTTTTTTTTTTTTCTTTTTTTTTTTTTTCTTTTTTTTTTCTTCTTTTTTTTCCTTTTTTTTTTTTTTTTTTTTTCCTTTTTTTTTTTTCTTTCTTTTCCCCCGGATATATCCGATATCTGTCCGTTTTTTCAATTGGAATCAGCAGGGCAGTGCCATGTTAGTCGTTAGTCTACAAACCATTGTCAAGATGAAAGCCTTCGGATGTCTGTGACCATACAACAACCATTTCTACATTGTGACCACGACGTGATTGGCTCTACCAGTCTAATCTCCCTGTCATTAATTCTCTTACCATTTGTTTATTCGTTTTGTTTATTTGTGATACTGTACATGTAAAATACCTTCACTTTAGCAATTTTTTTTTCTTTTCGGTTACCCGTTCTGCTTTAAACGTTTTTGCCGATGACGGTCGGTTAACCGTCGTGTAACCGTTTCACTAAACTTATAGTTCATAGAGCCGCGTAGGAAATTACTGATTTCGTCCCCAAATTACTGATTTTGAGCCTTGAGAGTACTGATTTCATGTTCTAGAGGTTGGCAGCTCTGGTATTGATACATTCTTCTTTAAATACTCTAATAAAATAATTATATCTTTTATTTTGTTTTTGTAGAACCCAGCAGAAACTATCAAAGTGAAGATGCAGAAAGCACTAGAAGCTGCAGGTAATATAATGATATTTTAGTAATTTTTAGTACGTTGATGTACTGTTGAGTGTTGTTGTTTTACCACCATAATCTGTAGAATAAGTCAGTATGATATTAAAGTGGAATTGTGATACCTAATGGTTGACAATGTAGTTTCAAGCACCTGAGCATTCTTAAAATCAGTCTAAACCAGA
Source organism: Echinarachnius parma (assembly GCA_037951105.1). Classification (NCBI taxonomy): domain Eukaryota; kingdom Metazoa; phylum Echinodermata; class Echinoidea; order Clypeasteroida; family Echinarachniidae; genus Echinarachnius; species Echinarachnius parma. The sequence goes on along the minus strand of JBAMJV010010593.1, from coordinate 26,282 downwards.
AAATGACACAATACATACGGGCCATTCTTGGTCACATGTGTGACCCAAAACATGACAAATTTTGAAATGGGATGCTTATATTTCAGTAAGTATGAGACTATAATGATTTTTACTTCATATGTGACTTGAATATGTTGTAGTCTTTCAAACTTTACACAAAAGATGTTATAAGGATTACGTAACTCAATGTCAGAGGTCAAATGGCATGGGTCACGTGTGTGACTTCGCACGGAGCGCTTTTTTCATAACTAAATTTCATTTGGAAAATTTTAAAAAATATGAATAGCTATAATGTTCATCTTATTACCAGAGAAGTACTATACATTTGTAAGTACAACAATAGCAATGCATGAGAATTATATCAAACCGTTGTTTTTTATAGTACTTAATTATGTGGCAACGTCTGGTAACGTGTGTGACATTTTGGGGTGGTCACGTGTGTGACATGTACAATATGAATGGAAAAATGGGAATTTTATAATATCGGGTTTAGAAAAGAATGAAAGGTTGAATTTTTACAAAGTTGGTATCAACCTGTACAGGAAAGTGAGAAGAATGAGCTTGCTAATTATCCTTTTGATATCTTGATTATTTTCTGAATTATGATTATTAGAAAAATATTGAAATATGTAAATTTATGCAAATGAGTAAAAAAGTTTCATTTTAAACTTCAAATCATGTATTTCATGAAACGTTACACATGGATCATTCCAAAAATGAAACAAAACTACAGAAAAATAAAACTTCAATTTTTCCGAAAAAGTTTCACTTTTCAAAGAATGGCCCATACACAGAAAACCATGTATGTTGGAGAGTGATTTATGCTTATTACTTTTATAGCTAACATAAACAAATTGTATTTTGTAATGAAATATGAAAAGTAATAGTACTCATTACTCAAGAATATTGTTTAATTTTAATCTTAATACTTGCTATATAATATAATTATACAGCTTCAGCAGATGCCAAACTCAGGGACCAAGGACTTCTTCAGGGCACGGCCATTAAGCAAGGTATGTCAAGTAGTTAAAGGATTGAAGTTAATCGCTGGTATTTTGGCTAAGGGGCCATCTACAAAGTACTTACGCACGATAGGGGGGAGGGGAGGTTCGCGCCGATGCGTACGCCTGCGTACAGGGGGGGAGGGGTGGTCTCACCGTTTGCGTACGCAAAAAGCATACGCAGTTTTTGTGTCAGTACTATACCCGGGCTCGATGTTCCATGACGTATAACAGGTTAACCTGTCCCTATACTAGTACTAAACTTTGCATTCCCCATATCTAGAGTGAATACTAGACCCGTCAGGTTCCAGTTGGGTTGCACTCTTCCATTGAGACAGAGGAGATACACGCAAAAAACAGTGTTTGAAAACTGCGCATGTACTGGAACTGAATCTGAAAATTTGCGTATGTGCATACAGGGGGGGGGGGTGGACCACATGCGTACGGTGTGCGTACAGGGGGGGGGGGGGAAGGGGAGTCAATTTCGGACCAAAATATGCGTACATACTTTGTAGATGGCCCCTAACTGGGACTGATATTAAACAGCATGCTGGTAATCCTAGTCGTACATTTCCTCTTGGGTATAACACTAAAACCAACGTCTGCACATGCTGTGTCATCTGAGCCCAAGACCTGACCCCAAACAAAGACAAAATTGGTAAATTCTATTACATTTGGTTGCCCATTGGGGCCCGTGGAATTTAGGGTGGCCAGATATTGCCAGTAGGCCGGTGCTTATTTAGAGCATTGTATTCACAAAAGCGGTTAACGTAAACTCCGACATCTCTTTTCCAATTTAAAAGAATTGATGGATTTGTTTCAGTTATGCTTTATACTCGTGGGACAACCGAAGACAGAGCCCTACAACTAATCCCGTCAACCCCCACCAGCCTGTAAGGAATGTCGACAGTATTCCCCAACCCTTCGGACACCCCAGTGCCTTCTCCGTCTACAACAGTCACTTAAAGTCTCATTATTTTGAATATTATTCGAGTGGATAAGATGTTTCCAGAATTTATTTCACATAATATTTATTTCTCACAGAAATCTTGACTCCAGGAGAGGAGCTCAAGAGACAGAAAGCCTTGGACAAGATCGAGAAAGACGGCTTCAAGCCAAAGAACTTTCAGTCATCAGCTGGGGATGACAAGGTAGGCTGAATCATACACTTTTCATTATTATCATCTTGGTGCTAAATTTAAATCACTCTCTTCCCCCACCCCTACCCCTTATTGTTAAAGGGATAGTTGAGTTTTGGTAAAGAGAGTGCAGTTTTGGTCAAACTGAATTTTAGTAACCAAAACCTGCCCCATTACATTACAAACTAACAGTTATAACTCCACCATGCTCGAAAGGAATACAAAATTACAAATGACGAAGTAAAAAGCCTGTTATCATTCAAAAAGAGCCGTTAAAACTCAAGAGGGCGCTCTCTAAAAACTCATTGGTTTCATCCATTTTAAATAAAATATTGTGCATGTGATGTTTAGTTGAAATAGTGATTAGATAGAGAGATAATCAACAACTATTTAAAAACCTCTTTTGTACATTTTTGAAAAGAGGGAGCATTTTTACATTTTTTTGGTTCAAAATTATCGAATAATTGTGGGGCCCCACAATTATTACAAATGGTTATGTTCATGGATATTTCAGCCATTTCTGAACCGATTTTGATCAAATAAAGTTTATTCTGTCATTAGAATTGTATGCGCTTTCAAATTTGTCATTCAGTTTTTCATTATCTCACAAAAAAATATTTTGTGTAGCGCCCTTTATAACCAAAACTCAACTATCCCTTTAACCCTATGCTAACTGGGGGGGGGGGGGGTCAATTTGACCCCCCCCTCGACTTTTTGCGCGATAATTCCGCAATGCGCGCCGATATTGCCGCGCGACTTCATGAGTTTTTTCATTGAAGTCTTGCGCAACTTTTGAGACCAAATTTGCGACGACCGGGTACTCTGTTCTAAAGTCACATGACCTTTTGTAAGTGAGCGTCGGCCCGAAAATCGCTAAATTTTGTGATTTGTGTACAAATCCTATGGAAATTGGTTTTTCCTATAATAGACAAATCCTTTGTTATTTTTCATTCTAATCACTGCAATCATTTAATTTTGGGCTAAAAATACTTGGATAATGGTCAATAATTTATTCCATTGAAAAAAACAATAAAAAACATAAGTCGAAAAAACAAAGAAATACATAAGAAATTCCAAAAACAAAGAAATACATAAAGAAAATTTTGGCTATCGCAATTTTTAATTTTGAAAACATGTTAATTAAGTCATAAAGTATATTTACCCACAAAATTTGCATATTCTGAGCAACATTTAGTGATTTAGAGACAAAAAGAGAATTTCTGCATAAATTAGCGTACTTCGGTAATTAATATGCGCATAATTTGCATATTTAACATAGGTTCGTTTAAACGAAAACATGAACGCGTCGCTAATACTTCAATGTACCTCCATGCAAAATTTCGCGTGAATCGGACAATCGGTCTTCGAGATCTTAGGGGGGGGTCAAATTGACCCCCCCCCCCCCCATCCAGTAAAAACCTGGTCTGAAATAGCCCAGTTAGAATAGGGTTAAACCGAACCCTCGTTGACTTTCAAATTGGCAAAATTTGGTATGTTTGTGAAGGAAATGTTACTTTTTCTAAGGATATTAACTTAATCCGCGATATAGATGTTGAAATTTGACTTAAAAAGTCTTCGAAAATGGGGCAAAACAGAGCCGTCTCGTTGACTGAAATTCGCTCAACGATCGGCCTGAAAATCGTGACATCACCGGTTGAATGGGCCCGGCCGATCAGCTGATCAAGCAAAGCGACGCGCGTGCATTGTATGTACTGCATGTGTTGTGTATATTGCTTTTTGATAACGTACGATCGAGCTCGACAGTTTTATTTCGAGGAAAATACTCTCGAACTGAGTTTCGCAATGGATTTTTCCGAAGAAGATGAAGAAGAGGACAGGAATGATTCATCAGACAGCGACAATGATAACGGGGATTTGGGAGACTTTTGGCGCTAGTTCACTATTGTACCCGCACTCCGGTGTCGGCACGCTACGCTGCCCGTGACGCGCTCGTGAAGAGTACCATACGAAACAAATTAATGTAACGTACCCAAAAACAACTAAATCTTCGACCATTGCTCAAATAATGGTCATGATTTCAAAGTAGTTACACAAAACAGGTAAAAAACTACTTTGAAATCATGACCATTATTTGAGCAATTTTTGAAGATTTAGTTGATTTGGGGTACGTTACATTTGTGTTTCGTAGGGTACTCTTCACGAGCGCGGCACGGCCAGCTAGCGGGGTAGCGTGCCGACACCGGAGTGCGGGTTTCAATGCGCCCTTTCCCCCAGCATTTTTCCCGGCAAACTAGTGCATGGACATGGTGCAATTCGCTATACAATTGCCGCAGCCATACGCCAGATCGACAGATCTATCACTTTCATGGCCTCTTCGACATTATTATTGTTATTTTTCACTGTCGGCTTAGAGTGCCGACAGAGAAAAATACAATATAATGTCAAAGTCAAAGAGGCCATGAAAGTGATAGTTTTGTCGATCTACCATACGACATGCACCTTTTCCCGACTTTGCGACTCAAATTCAACTTTGTCGATACTGGCGAACTCGCGATTTCCACCTCAAAACCATGCCTGAAATCTTCACTTCCTTCAGACATTTCCACCATTCTCCGATTTTGCAGATATCAGGTCGAATCTAACAAGAAAAATGTCATTGACAAGGACGGCATTCTATCGATTGAGCAGGGCAGCATAACTTGCGCGAGCTGGACTGGGGGTTCGTTGGGGGAGGCGAAGGGTACTATGGTACTACCGCTCTACCGTCCGCGGCCGCCCTACGCGGGGTGGTTTGGGCCTAGTCAACCTGTGACGTCATCAAATTTCTCTGCACCAAATCGCCGTCAAACAGCGAAAATCGGGGTTCAGAATAAGAGTTTAAATTTGCTTTTAATTGTTTTCTGGGCGGTGTTAGGGCTTCAAAATTAACCTTTTCATGCTCAGTATGTTCTCAGCTTTCAGAAGAGGTACAATATGCATATTATAGGATTTTCATTGAGTTTTCGGTTTAAGTGCTATAAAGTCTAAACTTGACTTACTCCTGGTTACTGGTGACACTTCAGTTCAGCACCAACGTTGAAGTACACTTTACCAACTCCCCGGGGAGCATACAGGCGATGAGCAGCCTCAAAGGCGCATCATGCTAGAACCCATCAGTGCCTAAGGCCCACATATTTGTGGTTTGGTACTCCTACACTTCAGCAAGAAGATAACAAGTTATATAATGTATACAAGGAGAAAGAGCATAAATTTCTCTATTCTTAGAGCCCTATTTTGTTACTCTACCTGCTTTAGTTATTTTTAAATGATTTTTATTATTGTGTAAATCGCTATAATTTAGAAAAATCCTTAAATTGGCAACACATTTTGGCGTTCAAATTGGCAACTTTGCGGCAAATTCACTTCATATTTGTCCTAAATTGTACTAAATTTTCCTAAATTTTCCACCTACTTTTATGTCATTAATATGTCGACAAAATTCAGGAGTTGCCAATTTGTAGAGGAAAATAATGATAAATTGTGCCTTAAAATATCTCTCGTCCTTGATGGGTTAAAGGCAATTACTCCCTCACCTCACCAGTGCCCTGTTTCATAAAACACTTGCAATTAACTGTCCAATTATTGTAACTACCAATGGCAACAGCTGAAATGCTCCATGCTGATTGGCTGTTGACCTAATAGTTACAATAATTGGACACGTACAACAATTGCAGATGTTTTATGAAACGGGGCACTGTCTTCGTATTCCTTGGTTTGTTATTATTAATTTTCACCACTTATTAAAGGGGTGAAATATACCTTGCAAATGCCTACCCAATTATTAAAGCTGAGACTGCTTGACCATGAAACCTCTCACAATTATACTGATCAATTATTATTTTTGTGATGATATATTTTTTTTTCTTTTTTTCCTGCAGGGTAAGAAAGCCAACCAGGCCGTTTCAGCAGATGTTTCTCACGACAGCGCCATGTTTGGGGCTCAGACCGACGGTGCTGCTGCCTCTGCCTTCTCTCAAGCTTTCGCCAGAGGGCCTCGTTATAAGACAAAGACCTTCGTCAGCCATGCAGTGAGTATTGTATAACCTAAATTATTAATTTCTATTCTATCATATTATCATAAGGGAATCATGTAGTGAGTTCAAATTTTCCATTAGCTTTGTCAGAATCCACAACATTGCATCTCACATAACTTATTGGCCCAGATTCACAAAGGAGGTTTGTACAAACCATGGTTTAAACCATGGTCTACATCTATGGAGTGCTGCTCGTATAGAAGTAAAACAATTTCTAATTTCTAATTATATGACTGTTAGAGCTTGCTAATCAGCAAATTTCACCATCTAAGAAGACAAACATTTATTTGGAGCATTCAGTAAATGTAATTCATCAACATTGTTAACAATTAGGGAGTTTACATTCTTTCTCCATCAGTTTACAAATGGCACTCCATAGATGTAAACCATGGTTTGAACCATGGTTTGTACAAACCTCCTTTGTGAATTCCATAGAAGCATTAATTGAACAGGATTTGGTTTTCTGAATTTCTCTTCCGTTATAAAGATATACAGTATATGATTGAAGTGTTTAGACATGTAAATCTCCATAAATATAACCCTAGGTCATTTATCAATTCAGTTAAAACCCATAACCTTTGGGTACATGGTTGGCAAGTTTTAACTTTATTGAGATTGTCAAATCAAGTAGGGAACATGTTAAAATACAGAGTGAGTCAGAAAAAATGTCCCATCTTTTAAAAGTTGTCTTTTAAAAGTTGTCTTGTTTGAAGTATGAACATTTAATCATGGGTTTTATGATATGTCTTGGTAAAGTTATCCTCCCAGCATATTTTGGTACCCTTTTCATTTGAATCTCTGCACGCATGACTGAACATCAGACAATCTTTACAAGACTGCAAAATCACACTTGTGCCAAGTGGCTGGGTGAGGAATAAAACAAAATGTGAAAGAATTTATAACTTTTACTGCCGGGACACCGAACATTGGGAAAACGGTGGCATAACCCTTGCAAAACTTATGTTACACTCTGAGTTCTTGCATACTCGGTGACCACAAATTATCTCTGTTGCGGGGTGAACTGAGGACGAACCATCATTCCAGTACTTGTCCTACTCAAAAAGGGCTCAACATAATTAACTGCTGCCAAATCAGGCAAGCACTTTGGTGCAAGTACAACAGGATCACAGATATCCATTGTAAATTGCCATTGTAAACCAACAAAATACATATGGGCAATTCCGTATGAGAGAAGGCAAAAACACCACATCTCAAAGTTGAGCAATCTTCCCTAAATCAAACTGTTATCGATAGAGGAAAACTTGAATTTTAGGAAACTGAAAACCATTTGTGTATAGCTCTATTGGTTTTGCAAATATTTCTGCTTGAATTGAACAGAAATTAATGACCTTTTATTCATAAATCAGCTTCATTTCATGAAAATGAAGTGAATCTTTTAATTCAATGATTGTTTCTGCTCTTTTTCTCATATTTTCCATACAATGTAGCAACAATCACAAATTGTAAAGCATGGGCAGTAACTTCATTGCATTTTTTTTTGTAGAAATTTTTGAAATCTATGCATATTTGATCGTAATTCCGTTACGATAAAACATAATAAGTTTTTCTCAGTATCTTATTACTTGTTCTTTAGTCATGTCATTGTGAATTCTCTTCCTTCACCACAGTCCTAAGAACTTCCAACATAATTTTCTGAAATAATGTCACTACTTTTTTCCAAAATTGGCGTAACGGTATTAGTTCAAACTTACGTAACGGAATTACACGCACATGGTTTGTAAGGTATTGAATGATATTGCTGAAAATAAAAATATTTCTTGTTCTCAATATAGAAATACCCTTTTAATAGCATGAACTGTAGCCATGTAGACAATACGTCATTATGCAAGTACTGTACAATGTTACTTTATGTGACTCATTGTACCCACATGCTTCATATTGCATCAATGGTGATTTAACTAAATTGATACACGATAGATAATTTCTCTAATCTCTCCATGAACATAAAAGAGATGATAATGTTCTATCATTAAATTAGTTTCCAGCAAGAACCACTTGACTGAAATTATGAAGATGCAGCAGATTCATGTTTGTACTTTAGAAAGGGAAAAACAAAAACAATACAATTTAAAAAAAAATATCCAGTGATTAGTATGACACTGGTGCTACATTTATGTTCTCACATTAATTTACATTCATGTATTTTAAGATATAAATCATACCTTCAACTTTCAAGGAGATTTAATATTAATAATTTTGTAATTGTATGTAGATTTGAATATCATTGATCAGTTAAAGGCTCATAACTTATCATTAATTATGTAAATTTGTATTAAACTGAAGCATATACAATTAAACATAAATACAGAATAGGCTTCAAGATATTCAAAACTAAACATAATACAGGCTAAGATACACATGTTTTATTCATTATCATAAAGTCAGAATACATTGAGTGTTCAGTGTGCTTCTGTATGCAGATCAAAGAAGAATGATGTACAAAGTATTTGCATTTTCAAATGGGAATTCCTAAAGGTGTCTTTAATTTTTGGCAATTCCATATTTATATTTTATATGCCAACTTTTTGTTTGAGGATCATACACGTTTATATCCGATATACATCTATACACGTATTTCATGGAATGGATGAAAACGCATTCCAAATTGATTTGAGAGTAAATTAACCCTATTAAGGCCGGGGGGGGGGCCATAATGGCCCCCCCCTCCGGAATTTTGTTTATTGCTCCAAAACGCTGCAAGATGACGCGCCGCTGCTTGGTGACTTTTTTCTTTCGTGTCTTGCGCACGTTTTAAAACAAAAATTTCGAAAATCGGACCCTCCGTTACAAAGTCACGTGACCTTTTGTCTCTGCATGTCAGCCCGAAAATCGCTAAATTTCGTGATTTGTGTACAAAACATATGGAAATATCAATTTTCATAAAATGAGGTGTATTATTAGATATTTGGTGTTGTTTACATTTTATATGTTGGTTTTGGGGTTCAAAACAGTTAAATTATAGTTAGAAATAAAATAAACAACAAAAACAATAAAATACATAAGTTAAAAAAACAAAGAAATACATAAGAAATTAATAAAACAATAGAAAACAAAAGGAAGAACCGGGCTCTTCCAATTTTTTTTGTTGTAGTATCATTCCAAATGCTCTAAAGAATATATGTAGTGAAAACCAGAGTTTAATTATGAAGAATATATGATTTATGGGTAAAAATATGAATTTCATGACTTATTTGCATAAATTACCATAAATATGCAAATTAATGAATTTTTCAAAATTTTTAAAAATTACCATTGTATTCTATACACTTCACTTATCACGCGTGCAAATTTTTACGGCGATCGGCCGCTCCGCGGCCAAGATCTTAGGGGGGGGCCATAATGGCCCCCCCCCGGCCTGCTGAAGACCTCAAATAGCCCGACCTTAATAGGGTTAAGATCAATTTAGGATGAATTTTTTAAAGAATAATTTTAGAATATAACAAGAGTTTATATAACAAATCTCGATTTTCTTGTAATTCTGTTACGCACACACATAACTTCAGGATTTGTTCTGGTCCTTATGTAAGAGCTTGTGATGAACAATGCATACACATTCTTTACTAATGACTATAAGCAGAAAAGCAGAAAAATGTAACCAAGAAATTGCATTTTCATGGGTGGATTTCACAGGCGTAATTCCGTTACAGTGACATTCGTTTGTCTTGAGGTAATTTCAGAGGATAAAATAGATCATTTCTGGAAAAAAAGATGTACCAAATTCAAGTTTGTAACTTAAATGATAAGTTTTTATTACCAATGAAGAATTTTTGGTGGTAGCTTTTGCAGAAAATCATTACATAGTTAGTGTTGAATGAAAGACCCCTTTCCGTTATGATTGTATTTTGGTCTCTGGACGCTACAGTGTTATAGATTTGTAACAATCTTGGGTTCTGTTGTACCTCTAGTACCCCTGCCAGTTATTAAAGTTTTAAAAACTGTGAAAGTGAAAGGAATTTTAAATATGATTAAGAAAACAGAGCTAAAAATCACATATTTGTCATTCTGTAACAGTGGAATTACCCATTCATAATGCATTTCCATTCACACAGATTTCCAATATTCAGGAAGTTTACGAGGCTTTATAGCATTGAAAGTTGAATGATTTGACCTGTTTGTGATTTGTAATTGTTTAAATGTTGCTTGATATTGATTATGTGCAGTTATTTAGCATTTCACATTTATGTAGTACATTTTTTTTCACAATTTAACCATTTTTCTTGAAGTAAAGGAAAAATTCTAAAATGTTGCTTTTTTTTTCTTCAAATATCGTTATTATTGTCAAATTATTGATTTTTGAAAAGTATTGAAGCTAAAATGTGAATTCTTTGTTGTTCATGTACCGATTTGTGGAAAAATTGATTTCACTGCTTAAGTTGTGTAATTCCGTTACACACATTAGTGGACATAGTTCCTAGGATTTTTCTTTCATTAAATTGATGCAATCCTTTTTAATTTCTTGCCTACTAATATGAAGCTGAAAATAAACCGAAATAAAGCTGGATTTTAGCAATATTTTTTTCAAATTTCACTCTTATTTGTATTTTGGCCATATTTTCATTTATTTTACACATAACAAGTTCAAAAATTGCTTTACAGATATGTCAAATTATGGTTTATATTCAAGTGCTAGATAGCCTTGATGTTTGCATTAGCATGTAAGAAAAGTTGAGTGCAAAATAATTGAGTTTTCCTTGTAACTCTCAGAGATGTAATTCCGTTACAAATTTGTGTAATTCCGTTACAGTGGTCTTTTTTCAAAAAAGTGAATTTGTGAACTTATCATTGTGTTGTTTATGCACGTACTTGTTCCAAAATGAAGTTGACATTATCAAGATAGAAAAAATACATAAAATCAGTTTCAAAGTGTCTTATATTTCAGAGAAACTCAACGCAAACTTGTAGCAAAAAAAAAACTCCATTCTCCGGTAATTCCGTTACGGTCACACATATTGGTCTAGTGTGCAACAACACATGGAAGATATAAAACCATTTCCCTATCATGTTGTAGCCTGGTTACCCGTGCAACTTATGTAAGTATCAACATTTACATAAGTCATGAGAATATTGCGCAGGGAATGAAATAATGAGCAAAAAACGTCTCTGAATGTAATTCCGTTATGGTGGAATTGCCCATATATGAGATACATTTGTATTGTTATTGTACCTACGAATTGAGATGTGCACTTGATGATGGTGGTGGTCAGGTGGTGGTGGTGAATGTGTTAGGGGAAAGATTGTCAGGGAATTGCCACTTAAACATTCAGCGATCTTGTTAAAAATCAATGCTTAATCAGAAAAGGGGAAATGTTAACACTGCATTATGAAACAATTTTTACTGTGCATGTGCATGTGTGTGTGGGTGTGTGTGTGTGTGGGTGTAGTTTTATGTGTGTTTCTGTCTGTCTGACTGTCTTTGTTCAAAACACTGTTTATTCCTTATCCATCCACTTGGCGCAAGTGAGTTTTTGCAGTCTTGTAAAGATTGTCTTGTGTTCAGTCATGCGTGCAGAGATTCAAATGAGAAGGGTACCGAAATATGCGTGGAGGATAGCCCTACCAAGACATGTCATAAAACTCATGATTAAATGTTCATACTTCAAACAAGACAACTTTTAAAAGATGGGACATTTTTTCTGACTCACTCTGTAGAGCTTTAAAGTAGCGTATTGACAATGCCTAAAATGCAAGTGGGCAATTCCACGCCAAATGAGCCAAAAGTGGAAAAATCAAATGAGGATTATTTCTGATCTTGTTTATTTTTTCTGGATTATTTTTTCATAAATCATGATCACATAATGATATCTTTCAGTTTACATGATTAAAAAAAATATTGGGCATCTCCTGATAGGAGAAACAGACACCATACATGAACCCATATGGGACTACACAGTGCCTATTTCTAGATTTTCTTCATTTTTTGCATTCCTTTCTATTATTTTTCTGTTTTAAGGTACCAAATTGGATGATTGGATATCACAATATGTGTTCACATTCAAATTTCAGTTTTTTGAGAGCCCGAAAGTATATTTTTAATGAATCAAAAACTCTGTCCTTCCGTTACTGTCCTTCCGTTACCGAACAGTGAAGCAATTAACTTCTTGTAATTAATATACCAATATACATATTTTTTTCAAATAAATGTTGAAATACTCTTTGAACATTAGGGAATGGACTATGAGCCAATATAACATGATAGCATTTGAAACTTCACATAGATTGGATCATAATTAAAGTACTTGAAAATCCATGTCCATTTTGCCGTCCTTCCGTTACCGGCCTCATTAGTGTCCATATCTAATAAACGTAATGTAAAAAAAATATTTAAAAAAATAGGAAATCAAAGGTCTCCCTCCAAGAGTCTCAGAAATGTTATTTACAATGATGAATCATAAGCAGGATCCTGGAATTATTTGATTAAATTTCAAAAATTGCGTCTGAATGTCCTTCCGTTACCGTGGAATTGCCCAAGTGTTAAAGAGGTTTGAGAAAATGTCTTCAGGATCTGTTATTATTTGTATCCTTATTTAGGCATACATTATCCTGTAAATAAGTTGGAATTAATGTTTATAATGTTGTATATGCCAAGAATACCAGCATTTATGTTGACTTTAGTGTCAATGTCCTAGTTTTTTATTATGCCTCCGCAACGAAGTAGCCGGAGGCATTATGTTTTCGGGTTGTCCGTCCGTCCGTCCGTACGTACGTACGTACATCCGTCCGTACGTCCGTTCGTCCCGCCCTCGTGAACCGATTGACAGATTTTCACCAAACTTGGGTCATGTATGTATCTTGGGGAGCCAATGATCTGATTAGATTTTGGGGTTATGAGGTCAAAGGTCAAAGGTCACAGGGCTCATTATATATGCAAAAATAGCTCGTGATCGCGTTATCTCAAGAACCGATTGACGGATTTTCACCAAACTTGGGTTATGTATGTATCTTGGGGTGCCAATGATCTGATTAGATTTTGGGGTTATGAGGTCAAAGGTCAAAGGTCACAGAGCTCGTTATATATGCAAAAATAGCTCGTGATCGCGTTATCTCAAGAACGGATTGACGGATTCTGACCAAACTTGGTACATGTATGTATCTTGGGGGGCCAATGATCTGATTAGATTTTGGGGTCATGAGGTCAAAGGTCACAGAGCTCATATATGCAAAAATAGCTCGTGATCGCGTTATCTCAAAAAGGGATTGACAGATTCTGACCAAACTTGGGGGTCATGAGGTCAAAGGTCAAAGGTCACAGGGCTCATTATATGTAAAAGTAGCTTGAGATTGGAAATCTCAAGAACTGAATATCAGATTTCAATCCAACTTGATACCTGAATGTATCTTAGGGAACAATTGTAGTCATTAGATTTTGGGGTCATGAGGGCAAAGGTCAAGGTCACTTATAGCTCATAATTGTGATACGTCAAGATCTAAAAGACAGAGTACCATCAGAATTGAGTTGACAGAATTAATTCAGTGAACATGTTGATTTGGGCTTGATATAAATAAATTGCGTAATGGCGGAGGCATCATTTTCGACTGCGCGCAGTCGAAGATCCATCTAGTTTTCTATATCTGGGAATCTAGAATTTCAAGTCATAAAAACTGAACTTGAAATTAACTTTGTTTCGATTTTTATTTTTATTTTCATTTTGTTTCACCCTTCAAATCACTTGTACTATTTTTTTAAGTGGCTCAAACCTGCATAGAATATCCAATATTTAACCTTTATCAGTAAAGGACAATAATAGAAAAAAGAATACCACTATTTTTAGTTAATTGTTTTTCACAGAAGCCATATTTGGAATGGATGGGAGAAACAACTATATTTTTACTAACTTGCGGTAGACTTTGATCATATTCTATGAGTCACAGTAAAATATTAATAGACAAATAGATAAACACCCACACATGGAAAGTTATTGATTCTGTAACGACCAATTAAATTTAGAATCTAAGTAGTGTCATGCATTTATTTATCAAGTAGATTTGTTGAATTATATTACTTTGCCAAGCTGTTTTGGCGCAAATTAGTTCGATTTTGAAAGAAATAACTATAGTTTTACTGACTTGCGGTACACTCTTATCATATTTCATGAGTCATAGAAAAAAAAGAAAAAAAACAGAAAAAGGGAAAAACACCTACACATCAATGAAATTTATTGATTGTTTTTTTCTTTTGATCTTTTCATGGTATTGCTTTGATGATATCCTGTTTCTTAATTTAAAAATTAATTTAATAGTGTCATATATTGTGTTGTTTTGTTTGACTTTTTTATTTTTTATAAAAGGCAGATTTATTAAACCTTTTTTTTTTGTTGCCATACACTTTTTGTCACAAGTTAGTTAGTTTGAACCCAGGCTAGGTTTGAACTTTGAATGACACAAAACACATCATCACTCTTTCATTTTAAAATGTATTATGACTATCATTAATCAAGTAGTGCATTATAAAAAAGAAGATTGGAAAATGTTAAATGCCAAATGGTACTCGTAGCATATAAAATGTAAATTTGTATGAATGTGACACTGAAAGAGTGCAGTCTAAGAGAACGCCTTCCCAAAGTTTTCAATTTGTAACTTGAGCCCACACAAACACTGCAGTGAAAGTTTCATGTGATACATTTATTGTTTTGGACATCTCTTTTTTTTTAAAGCCTAAATAGCAAAGTAACTTGTCGGAATACAAGAAATACTGATCGATCGTAGTATAGACAATTACTGGGACAATTCAACCCAATGTTACTAGGGAGTCATTGAAAATATTGTTAATGTAGATCTGAAATGTCAGGCAAACGAAGTAGAGAAAGACAGAGAACAATTTGGATAGATAAAAAGTTAAAACAGTTATTAAAGGAGAAGTTTGGAGCCAATATGGAAGAAGTCGGACAATTAGAGATCTTCTAGATCTGAAATGTTGGGCAAAAAAAAAGTAGGCATTCTCTACCTAAGCGTGCCCATGACTTGGCATGCATAGCTAAAAGAACTGATGCTCTACACAGATCACGTCTAGAGCATTGATCAGTTCTTTTTGTCATGCTTGCCAAGTTATGGGCACGCTTTGGTAGAGAATGCCAAGAAGCCTAGAGCATTGGTCAGTTCTTTTTGTCATGCGTGCCAAGTTATGGGCACGCTTTGGTAGAGAATGCCAAGAAGCATAGAGCATTGATCAGTTCTTCTTGTCATGCATGCCAAGTTATGGGCACGCTTTAAATTAAATTTTAAATTAAGAAACAGGATATCATCAAAGCAATACCATGAAAAGATCAAAAGAAAAAAACAATCAATAAATTTCATTGATGTGTAGGTGTTTTTCCCTTTTTCTGTTTTTTTTTCTTTTTTTCTATGACTCATGAAATATGATAAGAGTGTACCGCAAGTCAGTAAAACTATAGTTATTTCTTTCAAAATCGAACTAATTTGCGCCAAAACAGCTTGGCAAAGTAATATAATTCAACAAATCTACTTGATGAATAAATGCATGACACTACTTAGATTCTAAATTTAATTGGTCGTTACAGAATCAATAACTTTCCATGTGTGGGTGTTTATCTATTTGTCTATTAATATTTTACTGTGACTCATAGAATATGATCAAAGTCTACCGCAAGTTAGTAAAAATATAGTTGTTTCTCCCATCCATTCCAAATATGGCTTCTGTGAAAAACAATTAACTAAAAATAGTGGTATTCTTTTTTCTATTATTGTCCTTTACTGATAAAGGTTAAATATTGGATATTCTATGCAGGTTTGAGCCACTTAAAAAAAATAGTACAAGTGATTTGAAGGGTGAAACAAAATTAAAATTAAAATAAAAATCGAAACAAAGTTAATTTCAAGTTCAGTTTGTATGACTTGAAATTCTAGATTCCCAGATATAGAAAACTAGATGGATCTTCGACTGCGCGCAGTCGAAAATGATGCCTCCGCCATTACACAATTTATTTATATCAAGCCCAAATCACCATGTTCACTGAATTAATTCTGTCAACTCAATTTTGATGGTACTCTGTCTTTTAGATCTTGACGTATCACAATTATGAGCTATAAGTGACCTTGACCTTTGCCCTCATGACCCCAAAATCTAATGACTACAATTGTTCCCTAAGATACATTCAGGTATCAAGTTGGATTGAAATCTACTTTTACATATAATGAGCCCTGTGACCTTTGACCTTTGACCTCATGACCCCCAAGTTTGGTCAGAATCTGTCAATCCCTTCTTGAGATAACGCGATCACGAGCTATTTTTGCATATATAATGAGCTCTGTGACCTTTGACCTCATGACCCCAAAATCTAATCAGATCATTGGCCCCCCAAGATACATACATGTACCAAGTTTGGTCAGAATCCGTCAATCCGTTCTTGAGATAACGCGATCACGAGCTATTTTTGCATATATAACGAGCTCTGTGACCTTTGACCTTTGACCTCATAACCCCAAAATCTAATCAGATCATTGGCACCCCAAGATACATACATAACAACCCAAGTTTGGTGAAAATCCGTCAATCGGTTCTTGAGATAACGCGATCACGAGCTATTTTTGCATATATAATGAGCCCTGTGACCTTTGACCTCATAACCCCAAAATCTAATCAGATCATTGGCTCCCCAAGATACATACATGACCCAAGTTTGGTGAAAATCTGTCAATCGGTTCACGAGGGCGGGACGAACGGACGTACGGACGGATGTACGTACGTACGTACGGACGGACGGACGGACAACCCGAAAACATAATGCCTCCGGCTACTTCGTTGCGGAGGCATAATAAAAAACTAGGACATTGACACTAAAGTCAACATAAATGCTGGTATTCTTGGCATATACAACATTATAAACATTAATTCCAACTTATTTACAGGATAATGTATGCCTAAATAAGGATACAAATAATAACAGATCCTGAAGACATTTTCTCAAACCTCTTTAACACTTGGGCAATTCCATGGTAACGGAAGGACATTCAGACGCAATTTTTTTAATTTAATCAAATAATTCCAGGATCCTGCTTATGATTTACATTACGTTTATTAGATATGGACACTAATGAGGCCGGTAACGGAAGGACGGCAAAATGGACATGGATTTTCAAGTACTTTAATTATGATCCAATCTATGTGAAGTTTCAAATGCTATCATGTTATATTGGCTCATAGTCCATTCCCTAATGTTCAAAGAGTATTTCAACATTTATTTGAAAAAAATATGTACATTATATTGGTATATTAATTACAAGAAGTTAATTGCTTAATATCACTTTCCCAACTTAGCTACCAGGACAAAAAATGCACCCAATCAGTCATTAAAAGAATTGATGGATTTGTTTCAGCTATGCTTTATGCCCAGCCAAATGGCTCTCTCAATGACCCTAGGGGCCGAGCTAAACGGGCTGGGGGGGGGGGGGGAGGGGGTATGTGCCCCCAAATGGATTTCAACTCACCCTTCTGAATTGCCCTACATGGAAATAATTATCACAATAAAGAAATAATTTAATAGTTTAATAACACCATTTTGTGTAGGTATCATGCTGCTATCCTTAATATGACAATGCTCAAATTGACTTTTTAAAATAATTTTTCTTTAAAAAAATGAAACTTCAATATTTTTGGCAAAAAATACAGAATTGAGCTGCCCCCACAACACAAACAACCTGAAAATGTGTTATATGACTGTCTACTAGTTCTAAATAGGCTAGTCAGAATAGTAATATTTGGAATCAATGACAAATTGGTGACACAAAGCTCAACTTAAATGTGACCGGCTATAGCAAAACCTGGCACTTGTCGGTAATTCATGTTTTGAAGAAATGGGCATTTTAAGTTCACACAATGTGTGTAAAAGACCTATGATGATTGTAAAATTGAAACAATCATATCTTCGCCAATTTTTGACCAATTAGTTAGAACAAAGCATCCAATGAAAGCTTGTGATGAGGCCTTTCTAATGGTGTGAAAATCGACATTTTGATTTTTACCGACAAGTGCCGGGTTTTGCTATAGCCGGTCACATATGGTCCCAGGCAAGCAGACCAGGGCTAAATTCAAGCCCTGCTTATTAATGAAATTGCCACTTTATTTCTCATTGTCTCAGTTGACCCTGGCTATTCATGTGACTTAAGCTGCGTTTCCATTAGAGCGAATTTCCGCCGCTAACATTCGCACGGACCAAATCAGTGTTATTCATATATTATTCATATATATTATTCATATTACATGGCAAATATTCGCAAGCGAATTTTTTTAATTGCTCCTCAGAGCGATTTTTCAATAATTCGCTGCGAAAAAAAAAAATCGCCGCGGAAATTCGCTCTAATGGAAATGCAGCTTAAATGTTGATATTAACAGTTATTTGCAGTTAAATGTCAAGGTAAAGTAGAGGGTACCTGTCTTATGAGAGATCCTGTTCATAACATGAATGCTCAACATGATCTAGATTAAAGCTCATTGTGGCATACTTGCAGTAAAATATCATTCAAGTAGATTTTCATTCAGGCTTTGACAAAACCTTTTGATGTGATTGATTTTATATCACTTTATTGTAAATTCATCAAAGGAACAAGAGTAAAAAGTGAACATACTTTTACATAGCCCAGGACATGACGCATAACTGTCAATGCAGGGCATTACAATATAATACATTACGTCCTAGAAAGAATACCAACAGTCCTTTTCTGGACTACACCAACAGTCCTTTCTAGGACTACCAACAGTCCTTTCTAGGACTACCACAGTCCTTTTCAGGACTCACCAATCCTCCCCTCTCACATGGTGCAACCGCAAACCACGCGTATTATATACACCACCATGGAAACCGATACTTACAAGCAAGATTTAACGAGTAGAATAGATTCAATAATCATGTAAATGAAATCCCATTATGTGCAGATAGGCAAAAAGGGGGAGGGGTGGGGGGGGGGGGGGGGTACTTGTCTTATGAGAGATCCTGTTTACAACATAAATGATCTCCTTTACGGAGGAGATCTAGATTCAAGCTTAGGTGGTCTCCTTGCAGTAGAATTTCATTAACTCACTCAAGACTATTTGATTTTGATATTTAAGGAAGAAACGTATGTAGCGACAATAGACAATTAAAGACTAATCGCCAAAAAGAACTGAATTACAACAACAACAACAGTTAAATGCAGAAAGGCAAATGAGAGGATATCTGCTTTATGACAGATCCTGTATACAACAAAAATTATCTCGTTAAAGGGGGGGGGGGGGGCGTCTGTCACTAAAAAAAATTGAGGCCGAAACCACTAGTTTACTTGTGTAATTAGGGGGTGGGAAGTGTCAGAGAACATTGGTTTATATGTGGACTGGTAAAAAGTGGACCTTTCTGAATGTTTGTTTGTTTGTTTGTTTTTTTTTTTTGGGGGGGGTGCCTATGCACCCATGTACCCCACCCCCCTCCCCCCTCCCCCCTCCCCCCTGGATACGGGCCTGCATGCATACTCCATAGACCCATCCCAGTATTTTCGTAGCCAGTATTGAATGGATTAAGTCAGAAAAAGGCTTGGAAAGCACTGTGTACTGCGAGTCATGTTGTAGATGAAATCCTGATATGCAGCAATTTTTTCAGTTCAGTGCAAAACAAACTTTTTAATTGTGCCGACAAGCTTGAAAAGGGAGCTGCTGGAAAATACATTTTAATTTCCCTGGTCTTGTTACTATATTTTTTTTCTGAGCTGGAGTTTGTAGGGTTTTATATTAATAAAAGCAATTTAAAGCAGGTATTCCTGTTATCTATTAACCTGTTTAAGTGGTGAGTCACACAAACCTTGACACCGTTGACTACCTGCAATAGACTTTATTCCCCCATTGTTATGATAAAAGTGAATATAATTTCATGAATTTGTGAAAGCCTTGCCCTTGACACAATGTTATGGAATTTTTACTTTTACCTTATTTTAACTTGTTTATATTATTGTGTTGTATTGTATTTTTGTTTGTCATATTGTTTTGTAGTGTTTATATTCTCATGTTTTTTGCTTGTTCATTATTTTGCTAAAAATGTGATTAATCTACATACAATACATCTTGGCCTTGGTAGATGTAGATCTTTACTTGAGAAAAAAAACAGTTTAAAATTTGTGTATTAGCATTTAAAATACATGTGTAATTGCATTGAATTGCACTAAGTCTCTGTCGTTCTTCTAAGAAAATCATGTTTAAAGTTCAGGAGCATTGCAGCTAAACTAAATTGAGCTCTTTTTTTGTTGTTGATAGATTCACCAACTTAAAAATAATTATTTGACAATTTTGCATCACATAGAAAAGGCACAGACATACAAAATGGTATGCATTATTCAATTGTGACAAAATATAGATTTTTACCTCACTCTCTCCCCCGACAAAACAATGATTAAAGGGAACCACCACCCCAAAAAATATTCTTATAAATGAAATTTAATAGTTTAGCAGTTCATTCCTCCAAGTTCAGAAAAATTGGTTTCCAGACAAATTATATAATTTTAAAACACATCACGATACTATAGTAATTGTTCATGGGCCTGCAGACGAAGACTAGTCCATTGTCTAGGACGTACGCTTCTACAGTGGTTCTATTGTCTCCAAACTTACGCGGGTTTAGAATTGGCCCACTCGCAAAAACATGTCCTACGGAGCCATCAGCCCTGTTAGTTGAATGAGTTTTGGTGATTAATTGCATTGTTTATGGATAACAATCCTTTTCTAGATATTACTTGATTTTAAAAATATGTCCCAAAACATATAAACCTGTGTTGTTCTTTGCATGGTGGACCCCTTTAAGTAAATGAACCCTTTTCCATTTTATTTTCTTGTTTCTTACAGCTATCTGCAAGTTCAGAGGAGAAGGAGGAGCGATGGATCCAGAAACTCCAATCCATGAGGAAAGAACGTCTTGAAACTAACCCTAGTCGCTACAAAGTCATCATTCAAGCACTAGGACGACCTTGAAGCTCCAATCTATGAGGAAAGAGCGTCTGGAAACCAACCCTAGTCGCTACAAAGTCATCATTCAAGCACCAGGGCGATCTTGAAGCTCCAATCCATGAGGAAAGAGCGTCTCGAGACCAACCCTAGTCGCTACAAACTCATCATTCAAGTGCTGGCACGATATTGAAAATTGCATTCATCATTCATCAATAATATTCTGCAGTGATTTTGAGAAATGCTGTTGTAATCAATTCTTATAGTCTTTAAGAACTTGAAGATTACTAGTCTAGTACTATGATTAAATGTTCAGGAAAGGAAAGCTGAGAACCAACCCAAGTCACTACAAACTCATCATTCAGGCGCTGGGACGATCTTGAAATCTGCCTCAATCAAATATGGAGGAACTTGGACGTAACTGGACAAAAATTATTCTTTGGACTTTTGAAAGGAATTGAAAATTGACGGTTATGATTTGAGCACAGCTTGTGATACAAAAACATTCTACAAGAATATTCTCCAGGGATTTTGAGAAATACTGCTGTAATCAATTCTTGTAGGAGAACTTGAAGATTATAGTCTAGAACAAGTAAGAAAGGCTGGAACCCAACCCAACTTGCTACATACTCATCATTCAGGCTTTGTTTGGGACGATCTTGAATTCTGCCGCAATCAAATAATGAGGGACTTATTCTTCGGACATGTGAAATGGATTGAAAACTACCAGTTAATGATTTGAGAACAGCTCTAGGATTTTCTCCAGGAATCTTGAGAAATACTGTTGAGGGACTGGGACAATCTTAAAATCTGCCTCAATCAAATAAATTAATGTGGAACTTGGAAGTTACTGGAAGTAATAATTCTTTGGACTTGTGAAAGGAATTGAAAATTGACAGTAACCATTTGAAATCAGCTTAATAGTACATAAATATTCTTAAAAAAGAATATTTTGCAGGAGTGAAGGAAATATTGGATATTACAAAGTTATATTTTCCAAAGACAAGGTAGGCAGAGCTGGAAATTGGCTGAGATTTATGTTTCAAGAATGCAAAGAGAGCATGGCTTATTGAAGACGATCACATTTGCGTGTAGCACACATTCTCTATCGACCCAAGCCCGGATATTTACGGGACTAGTCATGAAATGGTTAACATAACTTTGGAACATTTCCTCAATTTATCAACCGTTTGTCACTTTTTTTTTCCACATGTCATCATAGTTGGTAAATCCCTTTAAAGGGGCAGGAAATCCTATCCTTTTGACTTACTGGATGTGATGAGAGCATAACTCCTGTCATTGCTAGTCACTTATTTCATCTTGCATAATTTCCGATCCCAGTAAAAGCAGACGACAGTGGTCCATAAAATATTGATTTTTTTCGTTATCGGGAATATTTAAGAGGAAATAAGTGACTAGCAATGACAGGAGTTATGCTCTCATCACATCCAGTAAGTCAAAAAGGCTAGGATTTCCTGCCCCTTTAAAACCATTTTCCAGCTACCTGCTAAGTACATGTATGTAACTAGGTCTTTTAACCCAAAATAATAAAAATGGGACCTTGGGAAATTCATAAATGCAAAAATGGATTGTTGACTCCAATGTTTCTAATCGATTCTATAAAAGAAGTAAGATTGATTACTGTATATAAAATTCTATAATATAATTTAGTTGGCTCACCTCCACGGTAGCCTTGAGCGGTAATTTTTACTGACATGTGTACAATTATACTAGTGAATGGTACTTTATGCAAACTTGTTAGCATAGTAAAGAAATTTAACAATTCAGTATTCTGACAACAACAAAAAATAGGGACATATAAAAGGTTCGTATGCAAAAACTATAACAAAACAAATTTACTTACTCAAGATAATTGTTTAACCTGCTGGAAAAATAAGAAAATATCTAACTACATTTTGATATGATGTACATTCAGTAAGGTATCATTTAAAAGACAGAGTTTATATTGATTGTAGCTGCGCTATACAAATGTTTGTATTATTATTACTACTATCGTTTTGTAATAATGGCAGAAGCTGCTTTATGACATTAATGACGACAATAATGTTATAATACAGTTCTGAATGAGTCGCTTCGATTGTGTTTAGCCAAAATAAATGGTATAATAGGTTTTAATACGTATGGTTTGCGGTTGCACCATGTAAGAGTTGCACCATGTAAGAGTACTCTTACATGGTGCAACCGCAAACCATACGTATTATCTACACCACCATGGAAACCGATACTTACAAGCAACATTTATAATAGGTTTGTGACATAAGGTAAAAACTGAACTACAATGATGGTTCTGCAGTTGCTAGACTAATTGTAGAACCTTATTTACCTTTCACTTTTTTAAGATCTAAATGTTAAAGGTGCACCTGTAAAGTGTCAGATATTGCCCAAAATGACATTTGAGACTTCAATCCTGTACCAAAATCACTGTAAGATATGTCCGAATGATGTGTGAAAGTTTCATTGAAAAAGAACACTGCTTTCCTGGTTAAAGAAGCGAAAATATGCGTCGGCTTTTATAACGGACGTTTATGAGGTTTATGACCGTTCATTAACGCTTTTGAGCCGAATGATAGATATCGTCATACTAAAGGGGCATTTGAAAAAAATCTAACCCTATTTTATTCTTCTCTTACCATAAGCTAAACAACATGGTAGAAGAGAAACGAGGTAGCTCCAAGTAATTTTCGTGGAGTTAGACACTTTACAGGCATCCCTTTAATATAATTCCACCAAGAGGTATTTTCAAAAAGGTAAACTCAAGTCCTTATCTTTTCAGGCTATATTTCCTTTCATGTAACAACAATTCTCTTGCATTGTAAGAATTGTGGCTTGTTCGTAAAGAAAAGTATTTAAAAGTACGATATACAGACACAAAGAGAAGAAGATACACATCAAATATGAAAAATAATTTGTACTCCCAATACTTGGTGCTGTGGTTCTACAGAAATAAATTTAGTTTGATGTGACAAAAGTATAAGATCATAAAATGATGTTCTTTGTTATATTTTGTCAACAGTAAATTTATGTTGAAATGAATATATTTGTATTGTAACATATACATTTTGTGAATTTTGTTACTCATTTGTAATGTTTTAATTTGTATATTACTGTATGGTATGCATAGTGCATCCATATGTTGTATAAAAATATTGTAAAATATATGCAACATGCAAATCATGATTACATTTCTATTTCTATTTCTTTATTTTGCAAGGAATAATTGCGCATGATTGATATAACTTTCAAATTCTGTTAATTGAATACGCCCATATACACACAAATATTGTCTGAATGGTACTTAAGGTATGTTTCTGTGTTATTTATGTGTCTGCGCATGTTTGTTTAAGCTTGTAATTTTCCCTTGAACTTTTTTCCCGGAAGGTAGTTTATATGTCTGCGCGTGTTTGTTTATGCTTGTATTTTGGTGCCACTGTATTACCTTGTTATAAGAGGATTTTGTTATATCAGATATCATTGTAACGAGGTTCCAATGTGTTACCTTGTTATAAGAGGATTTTGTTATATCAGATATCATTGTAACGAGGTTCCAATGTATTACCTTGTTATAAGAGGATTTTGTTATATCAGATATCATTGTAACGAGGTTCCAATGTATTACCTTGTTATAAGAGGATTTTGTTATATCAGATATCATTGTAACGAGGTTCCAATGTATTACCTTGTTATAAGAGGATTTTGTTATATCGGAGGTTCCACTGTATTGTATTTGCGTACATAGTCATACCCAGGATTTGTTCCAAGGGGGTGTTTTAGCTTCATTCAGTGGCGTAGTTGGGGTATGTTTGAATACCTAAAACAGTAATTTTCCCCTCTAAATGGGGTATTGAACATCCACCCCCCCCCCCCCCCCCCCCCCCCTCGGTACGCCTATGTGTGCATATTAATATTTGCATGTGAGTATTTGAGAGAAAATAAGGTATAGGTGTTTATTGTTCCGTTCATGTTTACCCCGCCCCACCCACTCTCCCCTTCCAAGAACCATGGTTTAAAGTGCATGTCATGTTAAAGACATGTTGTACGGATTTGAATCGTTTCATGGAGCAGCCGCTTATCTCTCATTTATAGCAATACATATTTAGTAGGGCTTTAACAAATGTTGACATTTAGTCATAGAATAACACTTTACAGTGACCTACAAAATTGACCCAACACTGCCGAAACTGCACCCTCCATCTGTGCTTTGACTGAGATGATTGTCATTATTACTGACTCTCTGCCATATGTTTTGTACATTATCTCTAAAATTATTTTATCCTTGGGGATTTAATTTTGTTCAGTGATATTTCGCACCATTTCCAGAGCAAATGAGTCGTAACAGAAAATAACAAATTCAGCGCCTCACTAATTTCACCCTGATAACAAAATGTATGAATGATGTAATTTAAACGTGAGGTTGAGTACTAATTGGTGATTGAGTTGACGGATAGAATCTGTCATATATCTGCCGATTTACAATTTGGGCCGTATGCATACAAAAGTAACAATTTCTTAAGAATATTTTCGGGTACACATTTTAAAGGGTACATTACACAAATGCCTACCCAATTAACTGAATATTAAGCGGAGACTATGGACCACATGTATTTCATTTTATCGTTCGATTCTTACATTTGGACGCGTGGCCTTGTAGACTTTGCCTTTACTTTGAAGGTCAGAGGAATATTGCATTATTAAAACAAAACGTGCATATCTAATGACTAGAATATTTAATTGTGATAACTGTTCAAAAGGGAAGCATAATGATAGTTGCTGGCTAGAAAAACCTCTGAACCCTGGAAACAAGAATTGCAAATTGTGAGGCTAGCGGGGCTGCATGCAGCCTTCTCCCCCCCCCCCCCCCCCCCCTCCCCTCCCGAGAGTTTGAAAAGGGCAATATTCGGGAAACAAAGATTGAATTGTTCAGATGTTCAATTATTCATTGGAAAGTTACAACTGTGCATGTACACAGTTAGTGCAACGAGTCTGCGAATATCACTTAGTTTGCATTGGTGCTCTTCATTCGGCCGTATAACGTCCATTTAACGAGAAATGTTCACAACAAATACTCAGAGGACATACCAAACCACAAAACTACACATTATATCAACCATTCATCACTTCTGCACATGCCAACAAAGTTATTAGATCCCGGAAG